>JARSSU010004604.1:0-24704 GCA_029619165.1 Eurosta solidaginis | reverse complement strand
TGCTGATTAGGATCCCGTGTCGTTACGGGAGATGCTCCGTCTTGTGGATTGTTGATGAAAAAAGAGAGGCAAGTGGCAAAGCGCCCAGCGCTTATATAACCTTTTGGACATTGGAAGCCCGTTCCAATGAGTTGTCAAATAGTGACGAGTGCATGCAGGGATGCATTATGCACATATGTGTGACTGATGTGGGGAAAACTGCGGGAACGTGAGTCACCACAGTACTCGTAGACTCTTCACATGAGCGTGAGTCATAGAAGAGTGGTTTAAGTGGAGAAACTCACTTAAACATCGCGCCCCCTTTGCACCGGTGCAAGGCTGTCCCTTAATCGCTCCAAATCTCTGATCACCCGGTTTAATTGGGTATGCACGTCTACCGTTGTTGGCCGTGCTCTGCGTGGTAGCTGGGTTGGAGCCGGGTCTTCGCCGGCTTGCGGCCGGTGTAAGAGCGTATGGTGTGGCTCGTGACAAACTTTGCATGTTTCCGGCGACGAGCACTGGCGTACGTTGTCATGGTTGCGCGCCAAACAATTTGGGCAATACTTGTGTTGCCGTACACATACGATGCGCTCATTAGTGGACATATCCCGAAATTTGGGACAATAACGCAAGGCGTGATATCGCTGACAAAGCTGACACATGTGAAGTCGTGGGTTTCGTGGCGCCCGAATCGGTGACGGAAGTTGTGGGGATCGTCTGTAAGTAAAGATGATATTAGTCACAATTCAATAAAGCGATAAGTTGGAATATGTGTGTTGTGTGAGATTGTGAAGTTAGTGTAGATAAAATTAGGGAGTTGAGGGAGTTGGCGCATCGGAATAAATTGGTAGGGGACATAGTTTTACGATTGGTCTAGTGAAACGACCATGCTGTGTTCGAACATCCGCAACTCTGACACGATTATCCGCTCCAAGGTAGACCTTCTCAATTCGGCCTAAGCGCCATTCTTGAGGGGGAAGTAAGTCATTTTTGACGACCACAAAGTCACCTACGGAGATATCTTTCTGAGGGTGTTTCCATTTATAACGCCGATGTAACTCCTTAAGATATTCGTCCTTCCATCTCTGGCTGAATTGTTGGTGAAGAATCTTTAGTTTTTCCCATCGATTCTGAAGTGAAAGATTATCTATTCGGGGTTCTGGGGGAGCCAGCAATGGCGCACCGCGCAGAAAATGTCCTGGTGTCAAGGCTAGTAATTCGTCGGGATTGTCCGACATAGGCGATAGTGGACGGGAATTGAGCACCGCTTCGATACGCGCGAGCAATGTAGCTAATTCTTCAAAGGTGAAGTGATGGCTTCCAGCGACACGTTTAAAATGCAATTTGAAGCTTTTGACAGCTGCCTCCCACAGGCCACCCATGTGAGGTGCATTCGGTGGTAAGAACTGCCATTCGAACCCATGTATGCCATGTCTTGCTTGAATATCGACGGACGTGGATTTGAGGAACCGGTCGAAATCCCTTTGAAAGGCTCGGTTTGCGCCGACAAAGTTTTTCCCGTTGTCAGAATATACGCATTTTGGTAGCCCACGCCTTCCAATGAATCGCAGAAACGCTGCTTCGAAGGCTTTGCTGGAAAGGTCAGAACAAGGCTCTAAATGAATTGCTTTTGTTGAAAAACATACAAAAACGCAGACATAACCCTTTATTATGGACGATTTTCGGAGAGCTGACGACCTGAGATCCAAGGGACCTGCGAAGTCCAACCCGGTAAATGTGAATGGTAAGGAGAAGTTGGAGCGTTCTGGTGGTAACGCTGCCATGATTTGGGATTGAGTATTCTTCTTAAAAATGGTGCACGTTTTGCAACTGCGAATACATAGTTTTATTTTCGACTTCAGTCGAGGAATGAAATATTCTTGCCTGACCGTCCGGATCATGAGTTGATGCTCAGCATGCATTAATACATTGTGTACAAATTGGAGAAAAAGATGGCAAAACCGTGAAGATTCAGGGATGATTATAGGGTGCTTTTCATTGTGTGGGAGATTGGAGTTGGCTAATCGACCATTTACTCGAAGAAGGCCGTTTTCATCTAGAGAAGGATTCAAAGGCAAAAGTTTACTTTTGTTGGAAATTGGTAGTTGGTTCGAAAGTTTGGCATATTCATTATGGTAATATCTTTCCTGAGTGAGCCTAATCAGGCGTGCTTTGACCCAGTGAATTTCTGCTTGGGAGATAACTAGGGATTCATAATTTATTGATGGAGTGGACTGTATGGGCTTGGTTCGATGTATAAAACGAAACATGTAAGTTATCACCCGGAGAGCTCTCGGCCATGATGAGAAGCGATCAAGTATATCAGGTTCACTATCCAAAGTAAGTAGAGCTTGGACTTTTCGTTCTTCTGGAGGGACTATCTTTTCTCTGGACGAAATGGGCCATTGATCGGAAGGTTTTAGCAGCCAGTCAGGGCCTTTCCACCAAAGTTGTAGTTGGATTAAATCTTGAGGCCTACACCCTCGAGTACCGAGATCAGCAGGGTTGTGGTTTGTGGATACGTGGCGCCATTTGATGTTTCCAACATTTTGTATGATCTGGGATGTGCGATTTGCCACGTAGACTTTCCATGTGCATGGCGGTTTTTCAAGCCATGACAACACGATCGATGAATCTGACCATAAAAAGAGTTCGATATTTCTTAAGGGAAGTTGATTGATGACATTTTTGATGCATTTGGACAGTAAGACTGCTCCACACAGCTCCAGGCGCGGAAGGCTCACTGTTTGTAATGGCGCAACCTTAGTTTTAGAGAAAAGTAAATGAGACGAGACTTTGCTGTTTGACTGTGAACGAAGGTAAACGGCCGCACAATACGCTTTCTCTGATGCATCACAAAATCCGTGTACTTGTATTTTATTATTAGGGGAAAATTCAGTCCATCTCGGTATTCGAATTTGCTCTATCATTGGGAAGTCTGCTAAAAACTGTAGCCATTTTTGGAGAGATAATGGTTTGACACATTCGTCCCAATCCGTGCCTTCCAGCCATATTTGTTGCAACAATATTTTCGCCTGAATAAGAATTGGCGCTAGCCACCCTGCGGGGTCAAAAAGTTTCGACACCGACGATAAAATCTGCCTCTTGGTTGCACTAGTAGGGGGCTGGGTTGGCTCAATGGTATATGAAAAGTCATCGCTTAAAGCATTCCATCGGATGCCAAGAGTTTTAGTAGAACTGGAACAATCGAATTTCAGAAAATCTGAATCGAGCAAGTCTTCTGCTGAGATGTGACTAAGGAGATCGGGATGATTAGCAGTGATCTTTTTAAGGGGAAAACCTGCAGACATTAAACAACTAATTGTTTGGGATTGGGCCTGGATACAAGATGGGATGTCATGTCCACCGGACAGTATGTCATCCACGTAGGTTTCCTCTGTTAAAATTCGCTTTGCTAAGGGATAAGTGACTCTCGAATCATTCGCCAACTGATGTAAGGTGCGTATGGCTAAGTACGGCGCGCAGTTTACTCCAAACGTGACAGTCTTGAGGGCAAAATCGGTAAGCTTTGTTTCGTTGCTCATGCGGAAAAGAATCCTTTGAAATTGTTGATCCTCCTCGTGTAATAGTATTTGGCGGTACATCTTCTGGATATCTCCGTTGAATACGAATTTGTAAAGACGCCAATTTAAAATTACTAACATTAGATCAGACTGCAGAGTGGGACCAATGTGGAGAATATCATTCAGAGATTTGCCAGATGAGGTTGATTTGGAAGCATTGAAAACTACTCGAACCTTAGTAGATTTACTATCTGGCTTAACTACTGAATGGTGGGGAAGGTAATACGAGAAATAATTACCGTTTTCCTGAATTTCCTTGGGATCGATGGGTTTCATGTGATTCAGCATGAGATATTCTTCTAAGACACGCTCGTACTCGTCCTTGAGATCTGGATTCTTAGTGAGCATGTGCTCCATTCGAATGGCTTGCTTCATGGCTTGCGCCCGAGAGGGACCAAGGGCGAGATTAGAGGGAAATTCCGATTTAAATGGTAGACGTACCACGTACCGTCCATCAGGGTGTCTGTAGGTGGTTTCCTTGTAAAACGATTCGCAGATTACGTCGTCATCTGATGGTTGATGTGATTCTTGCACTTCTTCTATCTCCCAGAAGCGTTTCAGTTGCATGTTGAGATTTTCATCGGAAATCCCGGTAGCGTATGTATGAAAAGTGGAACAATAAGTGGAAGATAGAGGTCCACTAAGGTACCAACCAAATATGGTATTTTGCGCGAGTAAGCTGCCAAGAACCTGATGTTTGATGCCTTGGAGCAGAATTTGAGGAATGAGGTCACTGCCTATAACAAGATCTATTTGACCGGGAGTGTAAAAATAGGGATCAGCGAGATCTAAATCTTTAATTTGGGAAACGTCTGGTTTAGGGATTTGGAAAGATGGGAGAAAACTCGTTAGCTTTTTCAAAACGATCGCATTGGTGTTGATGCGTGTGTTGTAGCGCTGGGAAACTAGCGTAAGTTGACAAACTCGGTTTGCATTTTCGACAATTTTTCCACCCATTCCTGTGACTGAAAAATTGTCTTTAGATGTAGGGAGTTGTAAACGAGTCTGAGCCTTTTGGGATATAAAGGTTTTTTGCGAACCTTGGTCAATTAAGGCTCTTAAGGTATAAAGCGAACCCAGGTGTTCAATTTGAACTTGGGCGGTGGGAAGAAGCGTTTTCTCATTATTGGTGGAGAAATTCGCTTGGACCTTTGACTCACTACCTGGACTAGTCTTGGACGATGAAGGGGATTCCTGCCAATTGCCCTTGGTTAGGTCAAATATCGGATGCCTGGACTTCTGGTTTGACTCAGTGTGAAGTAAGGCTGGATTTTGAGAGGATGTAGTAGAGGAAGTTCTACCGTTTGATTTTGGGTTAGGCTTATTAGTGACTTGGGGGTGCAGCATTGTATGGTGATTTTTCTTACAATGTGCACATCGGAATGTACTGGAACATTTAGAAAGTGCATGATTGTAGGCGAAACAGTTACTACAATACTGGTTTCGCTCTACGAACTGCGTGCGTTCGGCGACAGTTAGCTTACGAAATTCAGGACACGATTTCAGTGGATGATGATTAGTGCATAACTTGCATTTCGGAGTTAAATTTCCATGCGAATGATATGTTTGGATTTTGGGAGGAGATTTAGTGGTAACTGAGTTCCGGGATTTGGTACTTTTGTACCCATGTAGGCGTTCAACTACCTCATATCTACTAGTTAAGAACTGGTTCATTTGGGACCAGTTGGGGAGCTCTTTTCGGGATTCTAAGGATTGCTCCCATAAAGAAAGGGTTTCTTCGGGAAGCTTGGTGGAACACACATAAATCAGAATAGGATCCCAATCGGACACAGACACCCCTTGGGATTTGAGAATAATTAAACAGTCGTTAATGGTATTTTGTACTTTTTGGATTCCCTCGCTATTTTCCAACGTGACTGGAGTAATATTAAAAAGCGTCTTAAGTTGCATATCAATGAGAATCCGTTTATTCTCGAATCGTGTTCTTAGTGCTTCCCAGGCCAATTGAAAATTCCCATCAACCAATGGATACTGCTTCACGATTGCTCCTGCTTTTCCTTTGGTTTTGTTTCGTAGGTGGTACAATTTCTGGGCAAGGGTTAATTTGGGATGATTGATATACACCGCCGTGAACATGTCACGGAATGACGGCCAATCTTCGTAGCTACCGTAAAATATTTCGGTATCGCAAGGGGGTACTTTGATACAAGGGACTGAATTGGGGTTGACATATGTGGAGAGAGATTGACGGGATTGGTTGTTTGTTTCGCCCGATGCGCCTTGGAGAAGCTTAAGCTGATCCAAAATTTGGGACTTACAGATATAAAAACTATCAGTACAAAGTTCAAATTTCTTAGCTGCTTCCTCTTTGAAGTCCGTTGAAATACATTGGACATCTCCAAGACCTACAGTGCGATACGAGGCCTGCAAGGTTTCCCAGCGTGTGGTGAGGTCTTGGAGTTTCACTTCTAACAAAGTGTCGGTATTAACCCCGGGATCTTCCTTTTCAAAATGTGAACAAAAACTGATCAAATTGTTAGAGTCGAAAATGAAAGCGGACATTGCTGCTGCGCCCGTTGCCATGGTTTAATTTTAAACGTAATATGAGATTTCGAGCTTGATTTTAAGGAAAATTTAAAATGGAGAGAAAGTGTATGTGGAGGTGATATTTGGGGATTTGTATGTATACAGTGGAATTTTTTAGCGAATTTACAATTTTATAAACGTGTCTGTGTTCAACCGTTTCTTTTTTATTGCACGCTACTGTAGTTAGATATTTTCCGCTATCGACTCAATTTGGTTTAATTCCCCAAATGTTTTAACTTTTACGTCTACGTATATATCTTCTATGGTCACTTCTTCCAAGCTACGTTATGTTGTCGCTAATCGCAGCTTAAAATGTGCATGTGTACAAAAAATGTATGCTTGACGCCGGCAGCGAGTCGGTAAATAACCCAAGTAACACCAAAATTCACAAGTATTCCAATTACAATTAGGTTTTGCGAAATCAATTAACAAATAGAATAACTGCTACGTTCCAAACCTCTTGGATTATTAATGTGTAGTTTTATGGTATTTGAAAAAGGTAGAAGGGACTAAGAATAGTTATATATTTTCTTACGGGACTTGCAAATTGATAGGATTTTAAAAGAACGCAATAATGGCTGTGATATCACAATTTGGAGTGATTTTAGGGATTAATTTCTTGAAAGTGGGACTTTGATTGAAAATTATTATTTGAAACTCTCAAGTCGATACGATGCGCAACTGTTTGCTGGTATATGATGTCTTTTTGTATGTACAAATGCTCGAACGAAAGATTTACAACAACAAAGACTCGACCATATATTTTATGCCCATGTATGTTTAATGAAAATTAAGAATTTTAACGCCAAATGAAAGAGAATTTGCTTTAAAAATTATGTATGCATGTTTGTGGGAGTTTACATGGGAAGAATTTATTTATTATGAGAATGAGGGTATTTAGCACTGGTTGCAAATCTAACCTCAAATGTATGTATATATATCAGTCGCCTTGGGGATTTTCGATACTTCTTGAACGAGTACTTTTACTTGGCGATGTACATATATATATACATATGAACCGTTTGCCGGTAACAGTAAATGTGCCGTTTGAAATGGAAAATTTTCAGAGACTCACCTGGACATAATTCCTTGTACTTTACCAATGTGCTTTCTGGGATAGCTTTTCGGGACTATTGTTGTGATGTGGTGCTCCCTCGTTGAGCCAGCAATATGGCTTTGCGGTGCGAACAAATTCGGCACTGATGAGCCACAAAATATTAAGAAATCCCACGGTGGGCAGCAGAGCACTTGTTTTATTAAACACACTTTTATTTACCACGTTTCACTTTATGTTAATTTTACTTTAATCTATTTTAAACTTTTTAATTATTTACTTTTACTTTTTTTTTGCTGTTTGCTCGATGATGCTGCCAAATTTGCCGGTTGACGAAAATGATGTGTGTTTGGTGTGTTCAGCGAGTGATCGCTGTCAAAGCTAAGGCCAATGTTGTTTCTTTGCGTAAGGAATTAGAGGGAAATTTTTGCGTTGCCAATTTGCTGATTCAAATTTGGCTCGCAAGGACCAATGTTAAATCACGAGCTGATTTATATTTTAAATTCAATGATATGCATTTATTCAAACATTGGCCTTAGTCTAACAATATAAACTTTAAAGTTTACGTATAAACTTTCAGTCGTGTATCAATTCATTAGAAATTGATTTACAAAAGATAAATTGCAAATTAGTAATTCTTCAAAGCAATTACAAATGAAACTTTATTTAATGAAAAAGGGATAAAATGGGAATTATATGTGTGGATACTTATGTATGGTTGATTGTAGTTGTTGCTGAGTAGGATCCCGTGTCGTTACGGGAGATGCTCCGTCTTGTGGATTGGTGATGAAAAAGAGAGGCAAGTGGCAAAGCGCCCAGCGCTTATATAACCTTTTGGACATTGGAAGCCCGTTCCAATGAGTTGTCAAATAGTGACGAGTGCATGCAGGGATGCATTATGCACATATGTGTGACTGATGTGGGGAAAACTGCGGGAACGTGAGTCACCACAGTACTCGTAGACTCTTCACATGAGCGTGAGTCATAGAAGAGTGGTTTAGTGAGAACTCCTAAACACTCAAATACATTTATAGAAAACAAAGTTCTGCTAGGTGGCGTGCTAATAGAGATAACTACAAATCCCTGAAAAACGAGGGGAATCTTGTGATCGATTTTTGAGTAACTTGCCGGTGAGCTGGAGATATGAAACTTGAGCCGTAAGTCAGAACTCGGTGACAATGCAATATTTTATCAAAAAAATTCCGCTAGGTGGCGCATGGATCGAAATATTAGGAAAATTAATTTTAATTTGGGAATATTTCAATCCATTTTTAACTAACTTCCCGGTTACCTAGGCACTTGTAACTTAGCACATAGTTTGAGACCCGTTGACGATACAATTTAGAGAAAACAAAGTTCCGCTAGGTGGCGTGCTAAAAGAGATAACTACAAATCCCTGAAAAACGAGTGGAATCTTGCGATCGATTTTTGAGTAACTTGCCGGTGAGCTACAGGGCTACCGGGTGATAATACAACATGTTTTCAAAAAAATTCGCTAGGTGGCGGATGGATCGAAATATTAGGAAAATTAATTTAATTTGGGAATTTTTCAATCCATTTTTTACTAACTTCCCGGTGTCCTAGAAACTTGAAACTTGGCACATGGTTCGAAACCCTGTGACAATATAATTTATAGAAAAAAGAGTTCCGCTAGGAGGCGTGGTAATTGAGATAACTACAATTCTCTGAAGAACGAGGGGAATCTTGCGATCGATTTTTGAGTAACTTGCCGGTGAGCTAGAGACTTGAAACTTGGCCGTGGTTCAGAATCGGGTGACAATGCAACATGTTTTCAAAAAAATTCCGCTAGGTGGCGCATGGATCGAGATATTAGGAATATTAGTTTTAATTTGGGAATTTTTCAATCCATTTTTAACTAACTTCCCGTTGACCTATATATTTGTAACTTAGCACATAGTTTTAGACCCGGTGACAATACAATTATAGAAAACAAAGTTCCGCTAGGTGGTCTGCTAATTGAGATAACTACAAATCCCTTTAAAACGAGGGGAATCTTGCGATCGATTTTTGAGTAACTTGCCGGTGAGCTAGAGACTTGAAACTTGGGCCGTGGGTCTGAACCGGGTGACAATGCAAAATTTTTTCAAAAAAATTCAGCTAGGTGGCGCATGGATCGAGATATTAGGAAAATTAATTATAATTTGGGAATTTTTCAATCAATTTTTAACTAACTTCCCGGTTACCTAGAGACTTGTAACTTGGGACGTAGTTCGAGACCCGGTGACGCTATAATTTATAGAAAAAAAGTTCCGCTAGGTGACGTGCTAATTGAGATAACTACAAATACCTGAAAAACGAGTGGAATCTTGCGATCGATTTTTGAGTAACTTGCCGGTGATCTGGAGATATGAAACTTGAGCCGTAAGTCAGAACTCGGTGACAATGTAATATTTTATCAAAAAATTCCGCTAGGTGGCGCATGGATCGAGATATTAGGAAAATTAATTTTAATTTGGTTATCTTTCAATCCATTTTTAACTAAGTTCCCGGTGACCTAGAAACTTGACTTGAAACTTGGGCCGTGGGTCAGAATCAGGTGACAATGCAACATGTTTTCAAAAAAATTCTGCTAGGTGGCGCATGAATCCAGATATTATGAAAATTAATTTTAATTTGGGAATTTTTCAATCCATTTTTAACTAACTTCCCGGTAACCTAGAGATTTGTAACTTAGCACATAATTTTAGACCCTGTGACAATACATTTATAGAAAACAAAGTTCCGCTAGGTGGCGTGCGAAGTGAGATAACTACAAATCCCTGAAGAACGTGGGGAATCATTCGGTCGATTTTTGAGTAACTTGCCGGTGAGCTAGAGACCTGAAACTTGGGCCGTGGGTCAGAATCAGGTGATAACGCAAAATGTTTTCAAAAAAATTGAGCTAGGTGGCGCATGAATCCAGATATTAGGGAAATTAATTTTAATTTCGGAATTTTTCAATCCATTTTTAACTAACTTTCCGGTCACCTAGAGACTTGTAACTTAGCACATAGTATGAGACCCGGTGACAATACATTTATAGAAAACAAAGTTCCGCTAGGTGGCGTGCGAAGTGAGATAACTACAAATCCCTGAAGAACGAGGGGAATCATTCGGTCGATTTTTGAGTAACTTGCCGGTGAGCTAGAGACCTGAAACTTGGGCCGTGGGTCAGAATCAGGTGATAACGCAAAATGTTTTCAAAAAAATTGAGCTAGGTGGCGCATGAATCCAGATATTAGGGAAATTAATTTTAATTTCGGAATTTTTCAATCCATTTTTATCTAACTTCCCGGTCACCTAGAGACTTGTACCTTAGCACATAGTATGAGACCCGGTGACGATACAATTTATAGAAAAAAAAGTTCCGCTAGGTTGCGTGCTAATAGAGATAACTACAAATTCCTGAAAAACGAGGGGAATCTTGCGATCGATTTTTGAGTAACTTGCCGGTGATCCAGAGGCAAGAAACTTAGGCCGTGGGTCAGAACCGGGTGACAATGCGACATGTTTTCAAAAAAATTTCGCTAGGTGACGGATGGCTCGAAATATTAGGAAAATTAATTTTAATTTGGGAATCTTTCAATCCATTTTTAACTAACTTCCCGGTGACCAAGAAAGTTGAAACTTGACACATGGTTCGAGACCCGGTGAAAATATAATTTATAGAAAAAAGAGTTCCGCTAGGTGGCGTGGGAATTGAGATAACTAGAAATCCCTGAAGAACGAGGGGAATCTTTCGGTCGATTTTTAAGTAATTTGCCGGTGATCTAGAGACTTGAAACTTGGGCCGTGGGTCAGAATCAGGTGACAATGCAACATGTTTGCAAAAAAATTCTGCTAGGTGGCGCATGAATCCAGATATTATGAAAATTAATTTTAATTTGGGAATTTTTCAATCCATTTTTAACTAACTTCCCGGTAACCTAGAGATTTGTAACTTAGCACATAGTTTTAGACCCTGTGACAATACATTTATAGAAAACAAAGTTCCGCTAGGTGGCGTGCGAAGTGAGATAACTACAAATCCCTGAAGAACGAGGGGAATCATTCGGTCGATTTTTGAGTAACTTGCCGGTGAGCTAGAGACCTGAAACTTGGGCCGTGGGTCAGAATCAGGTGATAACGCAAAATGTTTTCAAAAAAATTGAGCTAGGTGGCGCATGAATCCGGATATTAGGGAAATTAATTTTAATTTCGGAATTTTTCAATCCATTTTTAACTAACTTCCCGGTGACCTAGAAAGTTGAAACTTGGCACATGGTCCGAGACCCGGTGAAAATATAATTTATAGAAAAAAGAGTTCCGCTAGGTGGCGTGGGAATTGAGATAACAAGAAATCCCTGAAGAACGAGGGGAATCTTTCGGTCGATTTTTAACTAACTTCCCGGCCACCTAGAGACTTGTAACCTACCACACAGTATGAGACCCGGTGACGATACAATTTATAGAAAACAAAGTTCCGCTAGGTGGCGTGCTAATAGAGATAACTACAAATCCCTGAAAAACGAGGGGAATCTTGCGATTGATTTTTGAGTAACTTGCCGGTGAGCTGGAAATATGAAACTTGCGCCGCAAGTCAGAACTCTGTTACAATGTAATATTTTATCAAAATATTCCGCTAGGTGGCGCATGGATCGAGATATTAGGAAAATTAATTTTAATTTGGGAATTTTTCAATCCATTTTTAACTAACTTCCCGGTCACCAATAGACTTGTAACTTAGCACATAGTTTGAGAGCCGGTGACGATACAATTTATAGAAAACAAAGTTCCGCTAGGTGGCGTGCTAATAGAGATAACTAAAAATCCCTGCAAAACGAGGGGAATCTTACGATCGATTTTTGAGTAACTTGCCGGTGAGCTAGAGACAGGAAACTTGGGCCGTGGGTCAGAACCGGGTGACAATGCAACATGTTTTCAAAAAAATTCCGCTAGATGGCGCATGGATCGAAATATTAGGAAAATTAATTTTTATTTTGGAATATTTCAATCCATTTTTAACTAACTTCCCGGTGACCTAGAAACTTGAAACTGGGCACATAGTTCGAGACCTGGCGACACTATAATTTATAGAAAACAAAGCTCCGCTAGGTGGCGTGCTAATTGAGATAACTACAAAAGCTTGCAAAACTTTTAAATTACCTTCTTTTAAAAGTGGGCGGTGCCACGCCCATTGTCCAAAATTTTACTAATTTTCTATTCTGCGTCATAAGTTCAACTTATCTACCAAGTTTCGTCGCTTTAGCTGTCTTTTGTAATGAATTATCGCACTTTTTCGGTTTTTCGAACTTTTCGATATCGAAAAAGTGGGCGTGGTTATAGTCCGATATCGTTCATTTTAAATAGCGATCTGAGATGTGTACTCAGGAACCTGCATACCAAATTTCATCAAGGTACCTCAAAATTTACTCAAGTTATCGTGTTAACGGACGGACGGACGGACATGGCTCAATCAAATTTTTTTTCGATCCTGATTATTTTGATATATGGAAGTCTATATCTATCTCGATTCCTTTATATATGTACAACCAACCGTTATCCAATCAAACTTAATATACTCTGTGAGCTCTGCTCAACTGAGTATAAAAATACAAAAAAAAAGATACAAATAAAAGACAAGTTTCACATGTCGATCACTTTTGTTCACGCACATATTGGAGGATTGCACTTTTCCAATAAGGCTCAACTTACCAGTAGGTTCGTGGTCAGAAACCCTAGCGGATTTTTTTTACCGGTGTCCGTCACACCGAATTGTTCTGCACCGTTTCTTGTGGACCTCGATATTATTGTTCCACTCGCGTCACACTACTTTACGGTTTTTTTATTATCTTTTTGTTTATTTTAGGTTCACTTTAAATTTTTGCACAGGCGCACCACTCGATTAAATCCGCGATTTGGTTAACTTTAGCAAATGATGCGAGTGCTGGCCCTTTTATAGTGTCAGGCAAAGCAGTTTTTTGACATAACAGTACCACCGGCAATTTTCCTGTAAAATCCTATCTTTTGGTATAGTAGCGTGTACGAGCGAACCAGGCAGTAATGTCCGTTTCTAAAAACTTAACATATACACGCATATACGGATGTATCTTCCAATACACCTATACACATGCATAACCCGAATTATGTGCAGCCACCGCTAACATAGTGATGCATGTTAATCAACAGCGCATAGATCAAAATCCCGCTGTTAACATTTGGTTGCAATGTTAGATACATTGTGGTGTATGCCTACTTGCAATTAAAGCTATTATATTATAAGGGCTGCCGTTACAACATATGTTTAGACATAATGATTGATTTGTTTATGTAGATACAAGTGGCTGTTGCTAATATTCGACACAATATCGTAATGAAATTGTGTACACATATTTTCCTTATAGCAGAAAATATTTCTAATAAAAATGCACGGGATCGGTTAAAGACCACGGCAACTTAGATATAAAACAAATTTAAAAGGGTTGTAGACTAGAATAATAAGCTATAACTTAGCAAAAAATAGTTCTGAATCAATGATATTTCACTTATCAAGTTTTACTGTAAGAGGAAATGGGGAGAATTTTTTTTTAAACGGGCGGTGCCACGTGTTATGTCGAAAAGTAATTTATATGAAATGAAATTTACAATTGAAGCTCACGCTGAGTATATAATGGTCGGTTACAACCGAACCTAGACACCTTTACTTGTTTTTATGTAATATTTAATGCACGTTATTTTTGCCCGAAGTCCCAAGTGACTGCTGTATTCTTTTAGACGTAAATAAATAAACAAAACAAGTAAGGAAGGCTAAGTTCGGGTGTAACCGAACATTACCTACTCAGCTGGCAAATTGCAGCTTGCAAAACTTTTAAATTACCTTCTTTTAAAAGTTGGCGGCGCCACGCCCATTGGCCAAAATTTTATTAACTTTCTATTCTGCGTCATAAGGTCTATCCACCTACCAAGTTTCATCGCTTTATCCGTCTTTGGAAATGAATTATCGGACTTTTTCGGTTTTTCGAAATTTTCGATATCGAAATAGTGGGCGTGGTTATAGTCCGATTTCGTTCATTTTAAATAGCGATCTGAGATGAGTGCCCAGGAATTACAAACCAAATGTCACTAAGATAACTCAAAATTTACTCAAGTTGTCGTGTTTACGGACAGACGGAAGGACGGACGGACGGACATGGCTAAAGTAATTTCTTTTTTCGCCCAGATCATTTTGATATATGGAAGTCTATATCTTTCTCGATTAGTTTTTGCCGTTACCGGGTACCGTTATGCGAACAAAATTAATATATTCTGTGAGCTCTGCTCAGCTGAGTATAAATATGAGGATTACACGGTAGCTGCTAATGGGAGTAAAGCTCATAGATGGTCTACTATTTCTACCAACCAGTTTCGAAATTATCATCCATCGTGTGAGCCAGTGATAGTACAGAAGGACTTTTAGTAATGCGCTTTACGCAGATATGATGATATGCATCTTTTTCCAGCAGAGGAAGGAGACCTTCAATAAGTTGGTACAAACAGATGGGGTAAGATTTGATCTCCCTTGGTATTTCCAGTTGGCATCAGTTATAGTTGAATTATTATGATTAATGAGGCTTTAACCGAAAATTAATCAATTTCATAAGCATTGCCACATTCTGCTGACAGAATAATATTTCAGGTAATAGTTCACAACAGAGGTCGACTGCTAATATGCGTCCACAAATATTGGGAGGGGTATCAAACGACGCGACTTAACCACAGCATTAATAATACGAGGGTGGATTATCAAAATATCAAAAAATTACCAGAGATATCTCCGAAACCAAATGTTTTTTGCGCGGAACACCTTCCAGCAAATAAATTGCTAGTTTCAGCCAGTCACTAACGAAATTGCTACTTTTCCTAAACCAAAAAGTGAAATTGCTAGTTTTTGTCAGTCAGAAAAGGAAATTGCCACTATTCATCAGCCAAAGCCGAAAGTGTAAGTTTTCGTGCGAAATTTTTAAAGTAATAAAATTTGTAAGAAATTGTGAAAGTTTTACTTTACGCATGGCACCCCGTTCTGTGAATTATATATTTTAAGCTTTGCTTTCCGACATGAATTGAGACTTCTAAAAAGTCGATGGATCAACAATTAAATATACCACTTATGCTAGATGCAAACGTGTATTTTATATTAAAAGAGACTTTACACAATGCCAACCTTGTGGGGAAATTTTCCTTTTCTGTGTCCAAGAAGGAAGTGCCTTAACTAAGTTGTAGATATAAGAAGAGGTAAATATGAATATGTCAAGTTCAGATTGTTTTACAATATACATTTTAAATTTTGGGAACATATTTAAGACAAAACTTACAAAGACACAGCAAACAGCACTATTTTTTACAAGGCAAACAAAATGTCTTTTGCTTCTACAAAGCATTATGGAATGATAGAAGGTGGAAGTTGTTTTGACTACTGTCAAACCGAGAATGGGAGCACAAAAGAGGGGCCCTTTCGGGGTTTAGTACTAAAATACAGAAAGCAGTAAATGTAACTTGATTTTAATGCAATTTTATGATGAAAAATATGAAATGAAGTGCGTTTATTCTTTTTTTTAAACGTTTGCAAGCTGCATAAATTCTCTGAAGGCATAAATTTTGCTGGTAATACTATAGGGTGGGGGTAAACTGCTAATACACGGTCAAAAATTCGGGAAACGAAAAATTTTTACTTATGTCGAAAGCTATTTGCAAAAAAGGTTTCAGATAGGTGTTGACGAAAAAAGACTGTGGATCCTATCCGCCGATATTTTTGGATGTGCATTAAACGTATACTCCTGTCCTGGAGAATTAACAAAAGCAATTTATACTATATTACATTTTGGAAGAAAGATTAAACCACACAAAACAGTAGGACAGGTCTATAAATTTGATGAGATATTGAGGTTCTGGACCGGTAAACCTGAGATGTTTTGACTGTAAGAGGATCCATTGTTTGTCACCCACCCTTAAATTCGACGCTCACGACAAAGTCCACACATCTAGGCAAGCCTTCGCTGATAATAATGATATCAAGCGAGGGGCTACAATTTCCCCTATACTGTCTGGGGCATCGTCATTATTGTTTTTATCATAAAGACACTACTCGAATGCTATCCTTTACAGGATATTGATCCGATATGTTCTGTCAACTAGTACCATTAAGGATCAAGTATTATTTTATTATTGAGCTGATCCAGTTATTCTTCTTAGATGACTTTTTTGTACGTAGGCTACTATGGATCCATGTAGTGAAATTAAAAAACCAGGTTTTATGAAAATTTTTCACTTAATGCCCGACGTTTCGCTAACGATTCTTAGCTTCTTTTGGGGCTTATCTTTTTTATTTATGCAAGGAAACAGAAAAAATTTTGTGTAAAATTAACAACCCTGTACACAGGCAAATTCAAAAATGAAAAAAACACTCACATAAATTGACGTAACAAATCTCTATAAAAATTAAATATACATATTTATATATATATATGTGTCTGTATCAGTACCAGCAGGTTTCGGTACACTTATCATACTAATTTGTGTTTTGTAAACACAAGAGGTAGATTGCAGCAATATCTTTGGTGTCTTCCTTTATGTTGACAGTTTGTTCTCTTTTTTCCGAACAATCGTAGTAGCTACAACGTTTTCCCCAGAAAATAAGGAACCAAATCGCCGTTAGGTCTATTGGAAAAAATACAAATAAAAGACAAGTCTCACATGTCGATCACTTTTGTTCACGCACATATTGGAGGATTGCACTTTTCCAATAAGGCTCAACTTACCAGTAGGTTCGTGGTCAGAAACCCTAGCGGATTTTTTTTACCGGTGTCCGTCACACCGAATTGTTCTGCACCGTTTCTTGTGGACCTCGATATTATTGTTCTACTCGCGTCACACTACTTTACGGTTTTTTTATTATCTTTTTGTTTATTTTAGATTCACTTTAAATTTTTGCACAGGCGCACCACTCGATTAAATCCGCGATTTGGTTAACTTTAGCAAATGATGCGAGTGCTGGCCCTTTTATAATGTCAGGAAAAGCAGTTTTTTGACATAACAGTACCACCGGCAATTTTCCTGTAAAATCCTATCTTTTGGTATAGTAGCGTGTACGAGCGAACCAGGCAGTAATGTCCGTTTCTAAAAACTTAACATATACACGCATATACGGATGTATCTTCCAATACACCTATACACATGCATCACCCGAATTATGTGCAGCCACCGCTAACATAGTGATGCATGTTAATCAACAGCGCATAGATCAAAATCCCGCTGTTAACATTTGGTTGCAATGTTAGATACATTGTGGTGTATGCCTACTTGCAATTAAAGCTATTATATTATAAGGGCTGCCGTTACAACATATGTTTAGACATAATGATTGATTTGTTTATGTAGATACAAGTGGCTGTTGCTAATATTCGTCACAATATCGTAATGAAATTGTGTACACATATTTTCCTTATAGCAGAAAATATTTCTAATAAAATGCACGGGATCGGTTAAAGACCACGGCAACTTAGATATAAAACAAATTTAGAAGGGTTGTAGACTAGAATAATAAGCTATAACTTAGCAAAAAATAGTTCTGAATCAATGATATTTCACTTATCAAGTTTTACTATCAAACTTTTAAATACCTTCTTTTAAAAGTTGGCGGCGCCACGCCCATTGGCCAAAATTTTATTAACTTTCTATTCTGCGTCATAAGGTCTATCCACCTACCAAGTTTCATCGCTTTATCCGTCTTTGGAAATGAATTATCGGACTTTTTCGGTTTTTCGAAATTTTCGATATCGTAATAGTGGGCGTGGTTATAGTCCGATTTCTTTCATTTTAAATAGCGATCTGAGATGAGTGCCCAGGAATTACAAACCAAATGTCACTAAGATAACTCAAAATTTACTCAAGTTATCGTGTTTACGGACAGACGGAAGGACGGACGGACGGACATGGCTAAAGTAATTTCTTTTTTCGCCCAGATAATTTTGATATATGGAAGTCTATATCTTTCTCGATTAGTTTTTTGCCGTTACCGGGTACCGTTATGCGAACAAAATTAATATATTCTGTGAGCTCTGCTCAGCTGAGTATAAATATGAGGATTACGCGGTAGCTGCTAATGGGAGTAAAGCTCATAGATGGTCTACTATTTCTATCAACCAGTTCGAAATTATCATCCATCGTGTGAGCCAGTGATAGTACAGAAGGACTTTTAGTAATGCGCTTTACGCAGATATGATGATATGCATCTTTTTCCAGCAGAGGAAGGAGACCTTCAATAAGTTGGTACAAACAGATGGGGTAAGAAATGATCTCCCTTGGTATTCCCAGTTGGCATCAGTTATAGTTGAATTATTATGATTAATGAGGCTTTAACCGAAAATTAATCAATTTCATAAGCATTGCCACATTCTGCTGACAGAATAATATTTCAGGTAATAGTTCACAACAGAGGTCGACTGCTAATATGCGTCCACAAATATTGGGAGTGGTATCAAACGACGCGACTTAACCACAGCATTAATAATACGAAGGTGGATTATCAAAATATCGAAAAATTACCAGAGATATCTCCGAAACCAAATGTTTTTTGCACGGAACACCTTCCAGCAAATAAATTGTTAGTTTCAGCCAGTCACTAACGAAATTGCTACTTTTCCTAAACCAAAAAGTGAAATTGCTAGTTTTTGTCAGTCAGAAAAGGAAATTGCCACTATTCATCAGCCAAAGCCGAAAGTGTAAGTTTTCGTGCGAAATTTTTAAAGTAATAAAATTTGTAAGAAATTGTGAAAGTTTTACTTTACGCATGGCACCCCGTTCTGTGAATTATATATTTTAAGCTTTGCTTTCCGACATGAATTGAAACTTCTAAAAATCAATGGATCAAAAATTAAATATACCACTTATGCTAGATGCAAACGTGTATTTTATATTAAAAGAGACTTTACACAATGCCAACCTTGTGGGGAAATTTTCCTTTTCTGTGTCCAAGAAGGAAGTGCCTTAACTAAGTTGTAGATATAAGAAGAGGTAAATATGAATATGTCAAGTTAAGATTGTTTTACAATATACATTTTAAATTTTGGGAACATATTTAAGACAAAACTTACAAAGACACAGCAAACAGCACTATTTTTTACAAGGCAAGCAAAATGTCTTTTGCTTCTAAAAAGCATTATGGAATGATAGAAGGTGGAAGTTGTTTTGACTACTGTCAAACCGAGAATGGGAGCACAAAAGAGGGGCCCTTTCGGGGTTTAGTACTAAAATACAGAAAGCAGTAAATGTAACTTGATTTTAATGCAATTTTATGATGAAAAATATGAAATGAAGTGCGTTTATTCTTTTTTTTAAACGTTTGCAAGCTGCATAAATTCTCTGAAGGCATAAATTTTGCTGGTAATACTATAGGGTGGGGGTCAACTGCTAATACACGGTCAAAAATTCGGGAGAGGTGTCAAAAGTTGTGTTTTGTCCTCGGTATCAATAAAACGAAAAATTTTTACTTATGTCGAAAGCTATTTGCAAAAAGGTTTCAGATAGGTGTTGACGAAAAAAGACTATGGATCCTATCCGCCGATATTTTTGGAAGTGTATTAAACGTATACTCCTGTCCTGGAGAATTAACAAAAGCAATTTATACTATATTACATTTTGGAAGAAAGATTAAACCACACAAAACAGTAGGCCGAAAAAGATGACAGGTCTATAAATTTGATGAGATATTGAGGTTCTGGACCGGTAAACCTGAGATGTTTTGGCTGTAAGAGGATCCATTGTTTGTCACCCACCCTTAAATTCGACGCTCAAGACAAAGTCCACACATCTAGGCAAGCCTTCGCTGATAATAATGATATCAAGCGAGGGGCTACAATTTCCCCTATACTGTCTGGGGCATCGTCATTATTGTTTTTATCATAAAGACACTACTCGAATGCTATCCTTTACAGGATATTGATCCGATATGTTCTGTCAACTAGTACCATTAAGGATCAAGTATTATTTTATTATTGAGCTGATCCAGTTATTCTTCTTAGATGACTTTATGCAAAGAAACAGAAAAATTTGTGTATAAAATTAACAACCCTGTACACAGACAAATTCAAAAATGTAAAAAACACTCACATAAATTGACGTAACAAATTTCTATAAAAATTAAATATACATATTTATATATATATATATATGTGTCTGTATCAGTACCATCAGGATTCGGTACACTTGTCATACTAATTTGTGTTATGTAAACACAAGAGGTAGATTGCAGCAATATCTTTTGTGTCTTCCTTTATGTTGACAGTTTGTTCTCTTTTTTCGAACAATGGTAGTAGCTACAACGTTTTCCCCAGAAAGTAAGTAACCAAATCGCGGTTAGGCCTATTGGAAAAAATACAAAAAAAAATACAAATAAAAGACAAGTTTCACATGTCGATCACTTTTGTTCACGCACATATTGGAGGATTGCACTTTTCCAATAAGGCTCAACTTACCAGTAAGTTCGTGGTCAGAAACCCTAGCGGATTTTTTTTACCGGTGTCCGTCACACCGAATTGTTCTGCACCGTTTCTTGTGGACCTCGATATTATTGTTCCACTCGCGTCACACTACTTTACGGTTTTTTTTATTATCTTTTTGTTTATTTTAGGTTCACTTTAAATTTTTGCACAGGCGCACCACTCGATTAAATCCGCGATTTGGTTAACTTTAGCAAATGATGCGAGTGCTGGCCCTTTTATAGTGTCAGGCAAAGCAGTTTTTTGACATAACAGTACCACCGGCAATTTTCCTGTAAAATCCTATTTTTTGGTATAGTAGCGTGTACGAGCGAACCAGGCAGTAATGTCCGTTTCTAAAAACTTAACATATACACGCATATACGGATGTATCTTCCAATACACCTATACACATGCATAACCCGAATTATGTGCAGCCACCGCTAACATAGTGATGCATGTTAATCAACAGCGCATAGATCAAAATCCCGCTGTTAACATTTGGTTGCAATGTTAGATACATTGTGGTGTATGCCTACTTGCAATTAAAGCTATTATATTATAAGGGCTGCCGTTACAACATATGTTTAGACATAATGATTGATTTGTTTATGTAGATACAAGTGGCTGTTGCTAATATTCGACACAATATCGTAATGAAATTGTGTACACATATTTTCCTTATAGCAGAAAATATTTCTAATAAAAATGCACGGGATCGGTTAAAGACCACGGCAACTTAGATATAAAACAAATTTAAAAGGGTTGTAGACTAGAATAATAAGCTATAACTTAGCAAAAAATAGTTCTGAATTAATGATATTTCACTTATCAAGTTTTACTGTAAGAAGAAATGGGGAGAATTTTTCTTTTAAACGGGCGGTGCCACGTGTTATGTCGAAAAGTAATTTATATGAAATGAAATTTACAATTGAAGCTCACGCTGAGTATATAATGTTCGGTTACAACCGAACCTAGACACCTTTACTTGTTTTTATGTATATTTAATGCACGTATTTTTGCCCGAAGTCCCAAGTGGACTGCTGTATTCTTTTAGACGTAAATAAATAAACAAAACAAGTAAGGAAGGCTAAGTTCGGGTGTAACCGAACATTACCTACTCAGCTGGCAAATTGCAGCTTGCAAAACTTTAAATACCTTCTTTTAAAAGTTGGCGGCGCCACGCCCATTGGCCAAAATTTTATTAACTTTCTATTCTGCGTCATAAGGTCTATCCACCTACCAAGTTTCATCGCTTTATCCGTCTTTGGAAATGAATTATCGGACTTTTTCGGTTTTTCGAAATTTTCGATATCGAAAAGTGGGCGTGGTTATAGTCCGATTTCGTTCATTTTAAATAGCGATCTGAGATGAGTGCCCAGGAATTACAAACCAAATGTCACTAAGATAACTAAAATTTACTCAAGTTGTCGTGTTTACGGACAGACGGAAGGACGGACGGACGGACATGGCTAAAGTAATTTCTTTTTTCGCCCAGATCATTTTGATATATGGAAGTCTATATCTTTCTCGATTAGTTTTTGCCGTTACCGGGTACCGTTATGCGAACAAAATTAATATATTCTGTGAGCTCTGCTCAGCTGAGTATAAATATGAGGATTACACGGTAGCTGCTAATGGGAGTAAAGCTCATAGATGGTCTACTATTCTACCAACCAGTTTCGAAATTATCATCCATCGTGTGAGCCAGTGATAGTACAGAAGGACTTTTAGTAATGCGCTTTACGCAGATATGATGATATGCATCTTTTTCCAGCAGAGGAAGGAGACCTTCAATAAGTTGGTACAAACAGATGGGGTAAGATTTGATCTCCCTTGGTATTTCCAGTTGGCATCAGTTATAGTTGAATTATTATGATTAATGAGGCTTTAACCGAAAAATTAATCAATTTCATAAGCATTGCCACATTCTGCTGACAGAATAATATTTCAGGTAATAGTTCACAACAGAGGTCGACTGCTAATATGCGTCCACAAATATTGGGAGGGGTATCAAACGACGCGACTTAACCACAGCATTAATAATACGAAGGTGGATTATCAAAATATCAAAAAAATTACCAGAGATATCTCCGAAACCAAATGTTTTTTGCGCGGAACACCTTTCAGCAAATAAATTGCTAGTTTCAGCCAGTCACTAACGAAATTGCTACTTTTCCTAAACCAAAAAGTGAAATTGCTAGTTTTTGTCAGTCAGAAAAGGAAATTGCCACTATTCATCAGCCAAAGCCGAAAGTGTAAGTTTTCGTGCGAAATTTTAAAGTAATAAAATTTGTAAGAAATTGTGAAAGTTTTACTTTACGCATGGCACCCCGTTCTGTGAATTATATATTTTAAGCTTTGCTTTCCGACATGAATTGAGACTTCTAAAAAGTCGATGGATCAACAATTAAATATACCACTTATGCTAGATGCAAACGTGTATTTTATATTAAAAGAGACTTTACACAATGCCAACCTGTGGGGAAATTTTCCTTTTCTGTGTCCAAGAAGGAAGTGCCTTAACTAAGTTGTAGATATAAGAAGAGGTAAATATGAATATGTCAAGTTCAGATTGTTTTACAATATACATTTTAAATTTGGGAACATATTTAAGACAAAACTTACAAAGACACAGCAAACAGCACTATTTTTACAAGGCAAACAAAATGTCTTTTGCTTCTACAAAGCATTATGGAATGATAGAAGGTGGAAGTTGTTTTGACTACTGTCAAACCGAGAATGGGAGCACAAAAGAGGGCCCTTTCGGGGTTTAGTACTAAAATACAGAAAGCAGTAAATGTAACTTGATTTTAATGCAATTTTATGATGAAAAATATGAAATGAAGTGCGTTTATTCTTTTTTTTAAACGTTTGCAAGCTGCATAAATTCTCTGAAGGCATAAATTTGCTGGCAATACTATAGGGTGGGGGTCAACTGCTAATACACGGTCAAAAATTCGGGAGAGGTGTCAAAAGTTGTGTTTTGTCCGGTACAATAAAACGAAAAATTTTTACTTATGTCGAAAGCTATTTGCAAAAAAGGTTTCAGATAGGTGTTGACGAAAAAAGACTATGGATCCATCCGCCGATATTTTTGGATGTGCATTAAACGTATACTCCTGTCCTGGAGAATTAACAAAAGCAATTTATACTATATTACATTTTGGAAGAAAGATTAAACCACACAAAACAGTAGGACGAAAAGATGACAGGTCTATAAATTTGATGAGATATTGAGGTTCTGGACCGGTAAACCTGAGATGTTTTGGCTGTAAGAGGATCCATTGTTTGTCACCCATCCTTAAATTCGACGCTCACGACAAAGTCCACACATCTAGGCAAGCTTCGCTGATAATAATGATATCAAGCGAGGGGCTACAATTTCCCCTATACTGTCTGGGGCATCGTCATTATTGTTTTTATCATAAAGACACTACTCGAATGCTATCCTTTACAGGATATTGATCCGATATGTTCTGTCAACTAGTACCATTAAGGATCAAGTATTTTTTTATTATTGAGCTGATCCAGTTATTCTCTTAGATGACTTTTTTGTACGTAGGCTACTATGGATCCATGTAGTGAAATTAAAAAACCAGGTTTATGAAAATTTTTCACTTAATGCCCGACGTTTCGCTAACGATTCTTAGCTTCTTTTGGGGCTTATCTTTTTTATTTATGCAAGGAAACAGAAAAATTTTTGTGTAAAATTTACAACCCTGTACACAGCAAATTCAAAAATGTAAAAAACACTCACATAAATTGACGTCGTAACACAATCTCTATAAAAATTAAATATACATATTGTATAATATATATATGTGTCTGTATCCAGTACCAGCAGGTTTCGGTACACTTATCATACTAATTTGTGTTTTTTGTAAACACAAGAGGTAGATTGCAGCAATATCTTTGGTGTCTTCCTTATGTGGACAGTTTGTTCTCTTTTTCCGAACAATCGTAGAAGTAGCTACAACGTTTTCCCCAGAAAATAAGAACCAAATCGCCGTTAGGATCTATGGAAAAATTACAACTAAAAGACAAGTC
>JARSSU010004603.1:0-46159 GCA_029619165.1 Eurosta solidaginis | reverse complement strand
AGGGGAGGAAAGCTGAGGCACACGTACACTATTTTGAGGATGGAGCCTCGTGCGTTACTTTTTTCAGACGATACACGATGTAAAGTGATTCATAACGATAATTTGGTGACGAAGTTATCGGGGTGACGATTAGTAATCGTTAGGTATAATGACCTCAGCAAAAAATAACCCGTAAATTGATATTAAACTTATAAAAGCTGTGTTCGATATGAACACGTATATCGTCTTAAGTAGCATGTTGTACAGTGGCGTCGGGACTGTTTTGTGACCAGGTTCTCTCGCGAAGTTCTGCTTTGGGAAGTGTTTATCGATGGTGTGGTCCTTTGGTCGATACAGATCCGATACGCCTCCCGGTAACCACAGCACCATTAAGGTGCTCGGCCCGACTATTCTCGGGACGATTTATATGGCCACATTCTGTACCTTCAACCATCCCATTCCCTCCCCAACTCACCCAATGTTTCCATCTGAGTTACTTGGGTCGCCAGAGCCTCGTCTGGGGTTTTGTGAAAGGGCATTCGTCGCCGCTCGAAGGGTGACGGTTGATAAATTGGGTTGGATGAAGCTATACTATTGCGGCTCTCCATTTCCTGTCTTTCTCACAACCCGCTGAATCTCAGTTCCATTCCGGTCGTATCCCATTTTGTGATTTGTCCATTAGCACTTACTTCACGACATATACGGTATTAGGTTATTGAAATGTAACATCAAAACTATAGTGCTGTACTGTTCTTTCGCTTTACATTCACGTTATGGCAGTCAATTTTTTAGTAGTGTGTTATAATACCTGGTAGCTTTACTTAGTATTTTTTACAGTATTTTTACGGTTAATATGACTACCTTCTTTCACTAGTATTATGAACCGTTTTTTTACTTGGATTATACAGCTAAGTATAAATGAAAACATTTCTTTAATTCATTCGGCATTATTAGTTCTTTCTTTTATCCACATTTTTATATATATACTAACATCTTATTTAGTAATAAGTTGTACAACTTATTAACTATAATCTTATAGGAAGGAATAATTTTTCAGTCCTTGTTGGTGAGGCCAGTCAAATTACATAATTTTATTGTATGCGTTGTCATGCATTACAGAAGTAAGGGAAACTTAAATAAATTAATTAATGATATCAGAAAACAAAAGAGAAGAAATAACAGTAAAAACCCTATGGTTGCAGTAAACCATCAATGAGCGAGTAGTGAATTCCACAATTTTGAGGAAGTTTGACTTATATTCGACCAACAATTTTAATACTACACATACTTTTTTTAATATATTAGCTTCAGAAAGAAGCAATTAAGGTTTGAAAGTTTACAATTGAAGCTTACAAAAATTTTCATATCAACCGTTCAGAAAATTTTAATTCAATCTCTTCGAATTTCTTATTGTAATTCAGAAAAATTAAAATTGAAAGTTTCACAGCCAAATTTGTTTGGTGGAGTTCAGAAAATTATAATTGAACTTAAATTGTAATTTTCCGAACTTCAGTTGTATATATTTTCTGAATTGGCGACGTTGAACATTCATTGGAACTTCAATTATTAATTTACTGAACTCTTCTTGAAAATTCTGAATTTTCAATTGTAATTTTTTAACTTCAATTGAAATTTCCGACTTTCAGAACGTCAATTGCACTTTCTTACTTTCAATTTTTTTACATAAATGAACAATTTAAAAATACTTTTTTGACAGTTAAAGGTGGGTGAATTGTCTCCCACTTACCTACCAGAGGTTTGAACCACTTTTTTGCTTTCGTGTTGGCGCTGCCTCTATATCATTAATCATAACCATATCTTTTAATATAATTTCATTAATAGACTAAATATAAATTTTTTTTGCCTTTCATATTTTAGAACTGTGTACAAGAATATGTAATTTTTATCCATATCTGCGAAGTGACCTAATAACAACACAAAAAGTATTGGCACACTCATAATCAGAGAAGCTTTGTGTTGAATGTTGATTTATTACCACAAAATAACAAACTTCTTACACATATACCATTCAGTCTTACCCGATAACGTTGTTTACTCCAAAAACATAAGTTATTTTACGACGATGCTTTCATTGATGCGATTTACCACTTAAATACCGATTTTAATTTTTTTTAAGTTTTCACTTTTTTATTTAAATTCGATTATTTTACATCTCAGTGGAATATTTTAGATTGTAGGATCTTCATGCAATTTTCTTTCTTCTGTGAATTTTGCAATAATAAATGTAGTGTACACATATCAATATTTGTTTTTATAATTATGTGATCGCCATATTATAGGGGCCTTTAGTGATGGTATTGGTACTGTCATTTTCAACTATTTTTTTGTTATACCTTTATTTTATAAAATTTTTTGTTTAAAAATTATTGACAAATTCGTTGCAATTTAATTGGCATATACTTTACGATATGTGTTGATATTGTTTTATATTACAGCATAAAAAGCTTAGATAGTAACGTAGGCCAAAACTTAGAATTATTTCAGTTTAAGTTCATCGCAAATTTTTATATTCAACTACTTTTTTTTGTTATACATCTAGTTTATAAATGTTTGTTACAAATTATTGAAAACTTCTTTGGCAATTAATTGCTTTATAAATTTTTGCAGACTTTGTGCGAGTTGCTGAATATTTTTCCTTCAATTAGAGCAGGAAAGCTTTTAGAATACGACGTAGGAAAAAGCTAAGATTATTAGATGTCCTAGATACTTTTTAAAAAATTAACCACGGATTATTTCACAGTGTGTGTTGTTCGTTTGTTGTACAAATTCGTTGCTATTGATTTTCGAGATCAATAATACTCAAGTTGTCGTGGCATGGTCTTGTTGGTCATCCGAGCCGCAGTATCCATTGATGGTAATTGACTTTCATTATAAGTAGCGAAGGCAGGGTCCTGCGCAACCATATCGCCAACCTGTGTTGGCAAAGATATGCTAACTGTAGAGGAAGAACATTTTTTAAAATTTATAAATTAAAATTCATAGTTCTGCTAAAAAGGGGTAAAGTATTGTTGTTAAAGTATAGCAAATCTGCAGCGGCCTTGTCCTGTGAAAACTGAAAAGTTTATGGTATCTCATTCTTCATTCTCGAAAAACATTTACAAAGGCCCTCGTAAGATATTAAAATCCCCAACGCTTTTTGCATAACTTCAAAAAACTCACATTCAACTGGTGTCACTATCCCTACTTCTGTTTAACTTCTACATTCAATAGCTATCTGTCCGACCCACGAAGGAGTCCACTATTACTGTTTCCCTATCCAATATGGTGCCAAGCCTAAAGATTAGCCACTGAAGAAGCTACAGACCCATGCCAAACTACTGCCCCCAGACCGCCACGGGTTGTCTCCTTATGTCCCAGAACACATCTACATAATGAGGCGAGGAGTACTCCCAATACAAATCTGAAGCAAATGAAATGCTCATCGAACAAGTTTCTTTCTGTTGATACCCAGTAAACCACCTGGGCATCCCAACCGACCATCTACCTGATGAGAACCAACAAACCACCCCACAGGAATGGTGAGACCCGCCCAGGGGTCCTTAAGGAGTCCCTCCGTAAGCACTTACGAGGAAATACGCACCTGAGTAACTCAGCCGTATGAAGCAAAGAAAATACCCCCCCAGCGGGTTGGGGGTCAGAATATTTTCCCGGCCGGTAGGTATTGGCCCGTCGTAATCAGGCGACTAAAATACCAGAGTTCAAGGGGCCTGTTTTTACGCAAATCAACCCTTCAGGTTGCCATCGCAATATATAAAGCTTAAGCTATACATCACAAACCCCCCCAAAATTGTCAAAACGCAAGCCACCGTTCACCTATACGCGGCGAACTCCTGTTTCACACAACCTAACGAGACGAGGTTCATGGTCGAATCCTCCAAGCTCCTCCATGGAACTTGAGGGTGGGGAGGGAGGTAATTGCCTGGAAGGTTTACTGTGGCCCTATAATCGTTCCGAGATGGTCGGCAGGCACCTTATGGTGACTGTGGTACCGGACGTACCGGGATATGTATCCGGCAAAGGACCATTATACTCGATTAAAACTCCCCAAAGCTCGGGGAGGCAACCTTAATCGTACAACAACCAACAACAGGCAAGGAATACAGAGCAGCTCCTATGGTGAACTCCTATAAACAGGCGTAGGGGCTCTATGTCAGGTTGCTCCGGTGGAATTCAGTACTCAACAGAACAATACACTAAACTTGCAGAACATGAACGCACGTCCCTAGGGAAAATAGAGTCACTCTATCCACTATGCGACTGGATGACCTGTAACAGGTTAAACTCTTACCTATCCAGATCAACCCCTGATCATACAAAATATGTCCCTAGGGCCCCCTTTTTTGCCAATGTGTCCCCTACATGACACCCACCCATCTCTTCAACTGTAATGTGGAACCAACTCCCTCTAACACCCCTCTCTTTATGTCACCCCTGTTTGAAACAGCAACTTTCCTCGATTCCCTTGGAGAGGACCATTGATGACAATTTGTGTGATTGGTCAGACCTATTGGATGGGGCGAAGCACTGCTACAACAACATCAGAAGGGACTCGGAGACGATGCCTCACAACTACAACCAAACAAGGGCATAATTATCATTTCACTGACTATAGTTTTTTTTCTTTCCGTAGTTGGACACAATCCTTTCATAATATAACTTAACAATATTTAGAATTAGCACATTTTTTTTTTTAGTTGTATTTTGACTTACCACAACATAGAATCATGTTTAATTGTACGCTGCACAATCCATTGTACCTCATGTAACGACGCTCAGTTTCGTCCAAAAATATTGTTGCGGCACTGTCACGTAAAATCAGTGCTACATGTTCTAGCATTAATCGCAACCTTAATAATTATAAACTATAAAAATAAAATTATGTCACACCCACTATCAAACCTTGGAAAATATGAAATGTTCACCTCAACTTGACGTTCCTTTCAAAGTAATCACTTGACCCCAAACACTTAATTCATATCATTAGCTGTAGTCAGAACAGCACAACACAAGCTTTCATTGTACGTTTCAATCTTCTTCCGGTACACTAACAAACATTTCACTATCTGCAAAATACTGTGTACCAACCAATGGGTTATTTTGGATAACACAACCATTGGCGTCGTACTTTGCTAGTTTATTGTGCAGAATACGCCATTCGCTCAACATTTGTCTGATACTGTTGAACATTAATCACCACGTACCTTCAGCATTGTCACCTCAGCCTTGAATTCAATTTCTATATTTAAAATGCGATTTTATTTTTTGGTATGACGGTTGTATCCCCAATAGAACAAGTATCAGCGTCCGCAACAACCATTTTAGCAAGTAACTTTTTGTTTTATGAATAAGTTTTTTGGAGTGACATTTGCTGTGGCAGCGTGCTTTTCTCACTCGTAAGCACTTTGTTGTTCCTTTGATGGCGCTTCAACATGTTCAGCCATGTCAATTTTGGGGCATGCATAATTGTATGATGCTTGGCGGATATCTTTAATCATGATACGTGCATGCCGCCTTCCTAAGCATAGGGCGTATACTTGTTTTAAGATTCACATGCTTAAGCTCACTTACTGAAGTGGTGCATCGCCGACCTGATAAGGGAAACATTTTTTATTCTACACATTCTAATATAACAAAAAACTTAGCTCAAGCCATTTTGAGATAATGGCGATCTCGACTAAAGTTTTATACGGCTGATGCATCAATATCCAACAGTTTTCATAATGGTTGCCCCATCATTTTAAATTGTGGCCTTCGTACCAGCTCTTTGGAATCCAACCAATATGTCTGTCCTATGGCCAAACTAGTGTGAACTCCATGTAGTGCGTACACATCAAGCTTCGTCCCAATTGAAATGTCGAGGCATTGATCGCTTTGGGAAATATGAGTTGAGGCGTTTCTACCTTTAAGAGCTATCGGTACACAAATTTTTTTTACACAAAAAAACTCTGAACCCATTAACATGTTCAGGACGTTTATCATATCAATGATTGTCGGCCATAATCATCCCTGGTGGCCCCAATATCCGATTTTTCAGTGAAAGTGACATCCTTCGGGGTAACTATCCGGGCACAAATCTATGCCAAAAAAGTTTGCGATAGAATGTCTACAATGATTTTAAAGCGCCCTAGAAAGCACGAAAAGGAGCTGCTTCTATACCCTCTGTCCGGATTTGGTTTACCCCGCAAAACTTGTACGATAGGGCGAAATTGCCGTTGGCAACACCACCCGCTCAGTCAGAATTGGGAAGGACCTCTTCCGTTCGAAAGTAAATGAGGTTTCAGAACAGGGTGACCCCCTACGTTGCGATGTTCTTTAATTTGATGCTGGATTAAATTATAACGGTATGCTTGCAGAACTTAACTGATCTGAAACAATCTTCTATAAAAGCGTGGAATTTGCTGGCATAATGCTGATGACATTGAATATCATCGGCCTGAACACCCGAGCCGGTAATTTCTGCTTACTCCAAACGGTCAAAAGAAGCGATAAAGATGGGTTTGATGGTGAAATGAGGACAAAAACGAAGCGCATAGGCCCTTGGCACCACGACCCCTTCCCTAATTATCAAAGGAAAAGACTTTCGTTTATTTGGGGAACCAGCATTAACACTAACCCAAAATCAGCTCTGACAGACTCCAGCGAAGAACATCACTCCTTTATCCCATTATACTAACTTTGGACTAGGTAAGCAATTTGATAGTGAAATCCTCGTCGACACAATGCTCTACCATTATCGTATACCCGTCTGCTAAATAGGATGCAGAATCTGGACCATGACAACAACAGATGAACAGGCTCTGGAACAGGACCTCTACGCGGCGTTGGCGAGTACCGAAGAAAGATTTAATTATGAGCTTGTACGGATCTTTGCGCAGACATCAAAACATAGTTCATTCACAAAAAAACAAAGTCAACAAAAACGATTTAATACGACGCAGGTAATACGCAGCAGTCAGGAACGGCGCCGCTGTCTAGCGCATGTTATGCGAATTCGAAAGATGATGTTTTTTCGGCTGATAAATGTTCTATCGCACACGACGTCTATGGAAGCAGAGGAAGAGGGCGACCCCACTTCCGCTGGAAGGCCAAGTGCAAAACGATTTTTAAACTCGCTTGGTGTGACCAATTCGGCCGCAGTTGGCAGAGCGAAGAAGCGACTCGCACGCCTTGTTAGACGGCCATAACCGTTTAAAACGGCTAAGCGCCAATTAATATGTAAGTATTTCTACAAAGTTGCTTATATCATTTGGATATCCTCATTATGTCAGAAAAGCTAGTCAGCCTTTCCGTTCTTGTAGTCTTACAAATTACTTCTCTAAAGCTGTTGATGATGCATTTTGATTCCTAAATTATTTGGGAGACAAAAACAATGTTTTCGGGTGTTAGAGATGTGTGTTCCTGCACGGGCATCGGGGACAGGAGAGCATCAACAGCAGACTACCTAGCGCGAGTAGCGTGAACTCACAAACGTGTTCACACTCTAAGGAAGCGTAGAGTAACTGGGAAACAAAGCAGTTAAGGCAACACTGCAATGAGAGATAGTCCATAGCACAACAGGCATGAGACCGCCAAATTGTTAATGGCTGTCAGCAAGCGAATGTACGCTATGAACTTTACTGGGACTGTAAACGTTACACTATATTCTAACCGACTAGCATACACGTCTAAGTTAGTTTATTCTGTTGTAAACATACACAAATCTGTCGCTATGTGAGCTGGAGTATTGGCTAGGCGGGGTCCCGCCAAAGGTAAACGAGCCAAAGAAATACGGCAGTGTCTTGCACAGCACTCCGAGTGTGTTTCTGCCATGAAAAGCTCTCAGTCAAACTCATCTGCCTCGCAGATTGAAGCCGTGGTCGAATTCGGCATAAAACATGAGTTAGGTCCCGTCCCGCCGAATTTGTAGGAAAAATTGTATGGAGCACGACGCAAATTGAGAGCAGAGCCTCGGCCGATATCTCTCCATTCGCAGGTGTAATCGCGCCTTACAGTTATTTTTGTTTTACCTGTGGCATTTAAACGTTCAAACACTTAAAATATATTAAAATTGTATCGATGACACGATTTTTCTTTAAAATTTTAAATCATAAGTAATAAAAGGAAGGGAGTGGCCATCTGTCCGGAAAAATCCAATTTTGATAGTCCAAAATGGCATAAAATGAAGAAACGCAGCATTCTTGCCTTGCTGTACGGGTTAAAAGAGATTTTAATCTAACTATGTTACTACTTCTGATTAATAATATAAACAAGGACCGAGCTACAAAACGCCGCCGTTAAAAATTGGAAATCGCTCAAAGTGACGTGACTTAAAAAGGTCGATGAAAAAAATATGCATCTTTTTCAAAAGTGTATGAATTATCAACTCTTTAGCAAGATACCATTTTATATTTTTATAGATCAGGTCCTAGTTCTTGTAAAAAACAACATTATCAACATTTATTTCAAATAGAATCAGACACCAAACAATTTTCTTTCTCGCTCAAAAAAAAGTGTATCTCAGAAAATTGAAACTATTTAGGCCCGGTTTTCAGCAGTTTTGCTTAAGCTAAGCTTAAACTAAGTTTGCTTAAAACTGTAGTCAAATTTAAACTGCCCAGTTCAACTACTGAGCACTTTTTCAGTCACAGTTTTAAGGACGCCTTTGGGGTTGACTTTTTTGTATGGCAACATGTTTTTTTATTATCTCGATAATTAGTAGATACTGTAACAACTGGGATTTTGTTTACCCAACAATAATTTATTAATAATTTGGGAAAATTTAAACACGTGACATCAGGACGGACAAGCGACAGCTGTTTTCGATATACCTTGTAAATCTCTCTTCAAAGTCTTTTCCTCCCGGGAGTGGGAGTTATTTAAAATTTTTCCAAATTATTAATAAATTATAAAATTAAAAATTGCTTGAAATAAATGTTTCCATACATTTAAAGCAATACGGGCAATCCCCGATTAACTCATACGAACAGACAACATTTGGTTAAAATATATAAATAGAACAAAAATAGCAACAATACCAAGTTTCTCTGAACCGCCTTACAAACATGCATAGCATCAACACATAATTTACATACGAAGTATGTGATGTGTAGAAAATATATGCAAAAGAAGGCAATTGGGAAACACTTTACAACAACTAAGGCATGACCTAGCTGAATGCGTTTTGTAACCATTTCAACTATCGTAGGAGTGCGGGTTCGACTCCACTCCGGGAGAAAAATGCTTTTTGAAGAGATTTTACAAGGTATAATCGAACACAGCTGTCGCCTTGTCCGCCCTGATGTCACGTTGTTTAAATTTTTCTCAAATTATTAATAAAATATAATTTTTTGCTGAGGAACGTTATGATTTTCAAGTTGAATCACTGATTCGAAACAACTTTTTGATTTTAGAAGTATGCCTTGTTATCAACATGAGCACTAATGGTGCTCAAACACAAGTGCTTGTTGGGCACATTCGAGGCCATTGCCAATGAATACAAATAACTGATGGGTCAACTAGAGTTTAACTCTGCCAGATCGGCCGCTTAAGCTCAGCTTAAACTTCAGTTAAAATAGACCGAAAAACTTAAGAATAAGTTTTAAGCGTAGTTTAACTGACAAATTGAGTTGAGCTTGTACTGAAAAACCGGGGCCTTAAGGTTTAAAAAAAAACGAATAAAAAATGTTTACCAAAATAACTTAAATTAATTTGTGACATATATTTTTAAAATTTAAGTTCATTATATTTTTTGTCCATAGCTATTCACTTTACCTTTAATTCTAATTTTGTGTTATTTTTTTTTAAATTGATATTTGTTATTGTTTTACATAAATATTACCTAATGGAGTTAATAATCGCGACCTTATTGTTTAAATACTTTTGATATATTTTCAGTCTCCTATTTATTATATATTTTATTACATGTACTTTTATTTTGAATAATTTGTTATTAAAATGTTTTTTTTGTTTAGTTTTAATAAAAGTAAAAAGGTGTAGGAAAGTACGAAATTTACTACAAGATTTCTAGATATACAAGGAGCGTTTTATTTGTTTATTTAAATATGTATTTGTTTAAACTTTGATATATGTACATATATAATAAGTATATATTGTGTGTTTGCTTATGTAATAAATAAACTACTCGCTATCATAACTACATATACACAATTGTATATCTTAACATTTTTTTAACCCTTGTGGTTCACTACAAATTTTATAAATTTGCGTTAAATTCCTATTTGATTAAAATTCCTTCAGCTTTTTAAATATTTGTGTAGTTCGTGCATAAATTTATCCTGTTACAGGTGGAAATCGAAGCAACCTTAAACTCAGAATACATATGCATTGTTTGTTGTATAACGGTAATATTTGCATATAAGTAGTAAGCGAAAGTCTCAATTTTCTTTCATAAGTTTATTTTCGAAATTCAATTCTATTGTGATTAGGTTAATAAGTACATATGTATATATGTAGCTATTGTATTTTATCAAACTGTACTACATAGGTATGTACGTATGTATGTAAATTTGTACAACGTCTTAAATTTTTTTGTATTTTATACCTCGAAATCAAAACAAGTAAGGAAGGCTAAGTTCGGGTGTAACCGAACATTACATACTCAGATTGAGGGCCTTGGAGACAAAATTAGGGAAAATCACATGTAGGAAAAATTAACCAAGGGTAACCCTGAAATGTGTTTGTATGACATGGGTATCAAATGCAAGGTATTAAAGAGTATTTTAGAAGGGAGTGGGCCATAGTTCTATAGGTGGACGCCTTTCGGGATATCGCCATAAAGTGGACAAGGGGTGACTCTATAATGTGTTTGTACGATGTGGTATCAAATGTAGGGTGTTAGTGAGTATTTTAAAAGGGCGTGGGCCTTAGTTCTATAGGTGGACGCCTTTTCGAGATATCGCCATAAAGGTGCGACCAGGGGTGACTCTAGAATGCGTTTGTACGATATGGTATCAAATTAAAGTATTAATGAGGGTTTAAAAGGGAGTGTCCCTTAGTTGTATATATGAAGGCGTTTTCGAGATATCGACCAAATGTGGACCAGGGTGACCCAGAACATCATCGGTCGGGTACTGCTAATTTATTTATATATGAATTACAACGAAAGTATTCCTGCGATGATTCCAGGGATTTTGATTTCGCCCTGCAGAACTTTTTCATTTTCCTCTACTTAATATGGTAGGTGTCACACCCATTTTACAAGTTTTTTTCTAAAGTTATATTTTGCGTCAAAAAATGAATCCAATCACTATGTTTCATCCCTGTTTTCGTATTTGGTATAGATTATGGCATTTTTTTAATTTTTTCTAAATTTTCGATATCGAAAAAGTGGGCGTGGTCATAGTCGATTTCGCCCATTTTTAATACCAAAATAAAGTTGAGATAAGTACGTGAACTAAGTTTAGTAAACGGCCGAGCGAAAGGACAGACGGTCGACTGTGTATAAAAACTGGAGTGGCTTCAACCGATTTCACCCATTTTCACAGAAAACAGTTACCGGCATAGAAGCTATGCCCTTACCAAATTTCACAAGGATTGGTAAATTTTTGCTCGACTTATGACATTAAAAGTATTCTAGACAAATTAAATGAAAAAGGGCCGAGCCACGCCCATTTTGAAATTTTCTTTTATTTTTGTATTTTGTTGCACCATATCATTACTGGATTTGAATGTTGACATAATTTACTTATATACTGTAAAGATATTAAATTTTTTGTTAAAATTTGACTTAAATATTTTTTTTTAAATGGGGCGTATCCGCCATCGGATTTCACTAATTTTTATTTAACACACATATAGTAATAGGATTAACGTTCCTGCCAAATTTCATCATGACATCCTCAACGACTGCCAAATTACAGCTTGCAAAACTTTCAAATTACATGCTTTTAAAAGTGGACGGTGCCACGCCCGTTGTCTAAAATTGTACTAATTGTCTATTCTGCGTCATAAGGTCAACGTACAACCAAGTTTCATAGCTTTATCAGTCTTTAGTAATGAATTATTGCACTTTTTCGGTTCTTCGAAATTTCGATATCGAAAAAGTTGGCGCGGTTATAGTCCGATTTCGTTCATAAATAACGATCTGATATGAGTGCCCAGGAACTTACAGAATCAAAAATTTACTCAAGTTATCATGTTACGGGCTGACGGACGGACGGATGGACATGGCTAAATGAATTTCCTTTTTTTCGCCCAGATCATTTTTGATATATAGAAGTCTATATCTATCTCGATAGTTTATGCTGTTACGGATTACCGTTATGCGAACAAAATTAATATACTCTGTGAGCTCTGCTCAGCTGAGTATAAAATCATTCGCTTTATCCATGCTTACAGATATTAAAAGCTGTAATCGAATTTATTCGAAAGAATTTTAGGTGTGTTCCTATATACAGAAGCAGCAATTTCAATGTAAATATATAATGCGCTGTATTTTTTATGCTAATAAATTAAAGGAATGGTTTTTTTTCGAAATATGTCATTGACAGGTTAAGTATTTATAAAACATTCACTAACTTAAAGCAGATACCAGTGAGCACAACAACAAAAATGTTCATTTTACCTAGCATGGAGCTGTGCAAAACTAAAGCACTAACGAATAAGAAACTATAAGCTCGTTGATTTATAAAAATAAATAAATAAATGTAAGGCGCGATAACCTCCGAAGAGATCTAAGGCCGAGCTTCTCTTCCAATTTGCGTCGTGCTCCTCTTGATTTTCCCTACAAATTGGCCGGACGGGACCTACATGTTGTATGCCGACTCCGAACGGCATCTGCAAGGCAGATGAGTTTTCACTGAAAGCTTTTCATGGCAGAAATACACCCGGAGCGCTTGCCAAACACTGCCGAGGGGCGACCACGCTTAGAAAATTTTCTTCGAATTGAAAAACCTTATTTCTAAAATTTTGATGTTGCTTTTGCCCGGGGTGCGAACCCGTTGATTTATAGATTATAATTATAGTATAGATTCTAGTTTTTGAGTACATATTACGGGTCGTTTTGTACTAAACAATTATTCTTTTTTTCGCATTTTCTGCTGCGCCTGCAATTTCTTTCTTTTAAAACTTTATTTTTGTAACAAAATTAGGGAGTGATATAGCTATTTCTTGTATTAAAGGTCTCTCACAGCAGAACAACTAGTTCGCATCATAATTTGGCTGGGGGTTGAAGCCTATTTTGCACCAAACCGTTACTCACGCTATATAAACATCAATAGGGAGTGTCATATGAATCACTAATCACTTCCAATCACACCTTTAGGTTGGATCTTTACTAACCTACTAAAAGAAATATTCGTTTCCAAATATTGGTTTCTTGCTTTAGTTTTGCACAACTCCATGCTAGGTAAAATACACATTTTTGTTGTTGTGCCCACTGGTATCTGCTTTAAATTAGTGAATGTTTTATAAATAGCTGACCTGCCAATGATTACTACATATTTTGAAAAAAACTATTGCTATTATTCTATTAGCCTGAAAAATGCAGCCCATTATATTGAAATTGCTGCTTTTGTTTTGCACAACACTGTATATGTGGCGTATGTGTTGTAGGCATTTATGCGTTGTGAGTCGTTGGCGCACACTAGAGGGGGGTTGGGGGCAGATACCGAAATTATTGTGAGTTTTTTCTAGGAGTTTTCACTTAGGCTCTTTTGACCGTTAGCGTTTGGTGCAAATAAAAGACTTATTTCACCATTCCAAACCGACGTTTCGCTAGTCTCTCTAGCTTTCTCAGGAATGATGTGTGTATTTTATAATAACAATAAAAACGATAAAGAAACATGAAAGAGAGAATGAAATTATTAAATTTTTTCTTAATTTTTGCCTTACCAGTATAAAGGTATGAGTGGTTGGAGATTTTTGAGTTCAATACTCAGTTCACGAAAAGCTAGCTGATGAAGTAACAATCGCCGCGTGTAAATGTTGTAGTTTTTCTCTTATATCAAAAACAAAAACAATGGTATAAGCCGGTTTCTATGTACCGGAGCCACTCGAGATTTTTCCCGACCAAGGCTGTAATTCCAGTCCATTTAATTTGTTACACTGCAACACAACAACCGGCCTCGTTATTAAATGCAAACAATATTTTTCCTACCTTCACCATTAAGAAAAAGTTGGCAAAAAGTGGAGTTATCGATCTTAGAAAATAACGAAATTTGAAAGTTATTATAGTTTCAAAAATTGTAACTCAAAAACAAATTTATATCTATTTCTCTTTGTATTGTTTACCCACAAATAATCTGGAATTTTGCTCAAACAATTTTAATTTATATAAAAGGCAAAATAAAGTTAATTTGCTATGAAAGGAGTGCTGTTTATTTTACAAAGGACAAAAGCTAGCACGAAAATGTTATGAATCAATTTTTTGCTGCTTAATTTAAACCAAAAGAAGAGAAACTTTTTAGTCTCGACAAAAAAGTTATTCGAGCATTCTTAAAAAAGATTATTATTAATATTCTAAAGAAAAAATATAGTAGAAAAAATTTGAAAAATAAATCGTCCTTATTAAAGGAGAAAACTAAAAAAAAATTATTTTTATTTCCCAACAAAAAATAAAAGTCAAAATCTATTGCTTACATTTGATTAAGAAAATAAAGTTTTAAATAAATTAAAAGAAACTGCGAGTTTCAAAAATAAAAAACGCAAAGGCTAATGATTCGAATAAAAAATATTATCATTCAAAAACAGTTTACTTTAAACAAATATGCAAAATCTGGGATTACAAATTTTGATAAATAATTTTGGATTCAAAATTTTACTCAACATTTCTTTTAATTTTGACCTGAAAAAAAACTCAAGTGAAAAGTTTTTACTTACCTTATTTTAATACATTTTTTAATGAAACTCAAAAGGACTATAACTACAAAATAAATATGTTATTATTTTAGTATAAAAAAATAATAAATAAAATAAAATAAAACAAAATAAAAATTTTAAACTTTTATTTTAGAGTAAGATAAAAATCTCAAAACAATACTATTTATTTGAATATAAAATAATATAATACAAGAATAATAAAAAAACTGTTCATATAGTAATGTCAAATTTTTTAACTCAGTAATTATTTTTAATATTGAACATAAGGAAACAATTATACACTATTTTGTTGGCTTGTTTTTAATTTAATTAATTTTCGTTTTTGATGAAAACCAAAAGCGATATAACTTATAAAACAAAATTAGTTTTTAATCTCCGACCAATAAAGGTGTTTGCCTTAAATTAAAAAAAATTATTTTGGACAAACAAAAAAGTATCTAAGATTGGTTCGGAAAATATACTGCTAAATAATTTAAATAAAAAAATCAAATGAATTACTCATTCAAAAATAAAAAACTCACAGCTTATGACTTGAAAAATATTATTAAAATATTTTTATCAAAAGCAAAATAAAGCTTACATCAACATATTTTTCGTTTAATATAAATTTATTAATTACTAATTTTGATAGAAACAAAAAACAAAAGAACAACTCAAAAACCAAACTAATTTTAAATATCGACGACAAAAAATTAATTTGGTACAAAGATACAAAAATTTAATTAAATAAGAAGCACGTTTTTCGCTAAAAACTTTTTTTTTAACGACATAAAGGAACTAAAATTTATGGAGACTATGTGAAATATATTATTAAAAATATAATTATAAATTTACTTTTATTTTGCATCAAATAGAGAAAATGAAATCATTCTTTTTTATTTTTTTCTACCAAAAACTCAAAAATTTGTTTCATTTTTTGTTTCATTTATAAAATATAATTTTAAATATGATAACAACACATTTTTGCAAAAAAGCACAAAAGTAACAACTAGTTTTGGGGTAAACACAATTTATCCGAAATTAGCTTTTGCTATGATCAATACAACCATTAAAAAACAAAATTTTTTCACTTTGGCCGAAAAATGTTGAATTTAATTGATTTTATACGGATTTAGGAAAATCAATATATTTTGTATTTGTATGTAATTTAACATATTTTGTACTTTAGTTGTTTGTAACAGATTTAACGAATAAACAAATACCCCTGATGATGCTAAGAAAGTTATTAACGAACGTTGGGTTAAAAAGTGGAATAATGTAATTTTATTTCGCACTTTAAAAACTTAGACCGGAAAATCCTAATAATATACCTTCAGATTCAACAAGAACTAGGTCGGATTTGCATAACTACAATTTAGTTTGAAACTTCTATTTAAATCTCAAAATCAAAATTAAGTTTTATTTTCCACCAACGAGACAAAAAATACTTCGCGAAATTTATTTTAATGCTGATTACAAAATTAAAATGATATATTTTAGTTTGATAATACCAAGAAAAAAAACTACTTTTGAACATCAATAGAATGGAGTTCCTGTTTCTTCTGTGTACCAGAAAGCTTATTGATTGCATATGCGCCTCTGTCCGTTCAAAACAAACCTGACTTAAGAGCGTTGGGACCTCTCCATTGATCTAGTGATTGTAAGGTAAGAGTATAACATTTGTCGTTCGCGGTCTAAAGGAAAGGTTGCTATCTCAGGATCTATTAATCAACTCTCTGTTCTTGGATCTCATAACTGCTAAGGCCATCTCGAAATTTCTTTTTCACAGTCATATCACATGACACCAGCCATCTTTTCAACTGTAATGAAGAGCCTACGCCCATAACAACAACTTCCCTTTGATCCACCCCTGTTGAAACTACTAGTTTACCTTGGAATCCTGGTAAAGAACTTTGATGGCAATTTTTGAGTGGTAGCACCATTGAATAGGGCGGAGCGCTGTTTAATACAGCAACAACACACCAAATTCGTTGATCTACATGCCGTGGCAGTTGCATTCGAAAGTCAGCATTAACCTTAGGGCCCTCCGTCCCTACAGCCATCTATATTCGCTTCAGTTGTGCCCAAGCGCTTGGAGATCTGTGGGACAGTTTGCAATCGCACCACAGCTGATAACTTTAACAGCCGCTTGGTTATCCCTCCATCTACCTCTACTTGACCTTGAATTGGCTGAGTCCTGTAACAGGTTATGATCAAAACCCAGAGGACACATTTCTCTAACGCTTGAACTAGAGACGCTTAATATATGCCCAGTGATGGCACAGTGCCGTCAGAACCCCATTCATAGAAATAGCTTCGGAGCTTTACTACTCTTAACCTGCGGCAAGTAAGAACTCGAACTGAGATTAGAAACTTACAATATTTCTGATAATATCTATTCTTTTTAGGTACTTTTATTTCTGTAATGACAAATGTGTATCATTCCCACCCCGCATCGTTCACTTCTATATAACGAATAGATCACTACAACTCGACGAATTTCTTCGCCTCATATTCACAGCTTTCTTAAACTTTAACACAGAACAAAGAAACACTTTGGTACGATTTGTTATTTCGAAACTGATTTACGATTTCCTTCGTCTAGCAGTTGGTCATTGCTTTCGGTATAATTTTCAGTACTCGCGCCATCGCTGACACACTGTCGCCCCCCGAGTAAATGCACCGATGGCACCACTAACTGTACTACTACTATAAAATCGACGATTTTCGTGATGAGTTTAAATTATTTTTACCACCACCAGACAGCAACAAATCCAATTACTAATCGGACGCGTTTGTTGCTGTTGTTGTTGCTGTCGCTTGAAGGATGCTGGTTGCCGCAGTTTCTTCATCATCTTCCAATTCACTCTCACCCATTTTGAGAATACTCTCTAAATTGAGCGTGCGCTTATTCGTGCGATGCGTATAAGTTTTTGTTGTTGTTGATTTTATACTTGACGGCGCTGTGGATGAAAGATTTGTACTGATCGTGCGTTCGCTTGCTGTGCCAATACCTTCATCAATATTCGTTTGATTTTCATCGTTATTATCACCGCCGCTTGTATTGTCATTATCGGCTGCATCATCATCATTATCATCGTCGGGGTGATACATCGATGCTTGCGTACCATGCGACGTGGTGTTATATGTAGGTGACGGTGCTTTTGGATTGCACTCTGTAGATTGAGACGTTGACGTTCGCGTTCGCTGAGATTACGTATACTCTGTGGATTCAGTTTGGATTGTGCGACGATACCGACTAGCAATTCGTTGACGTTGTGATCGAGACCAGATGAGGTTTCAATGATTGCAACATATTTCTTTAGCCAATTTACGTCCGGCTGAAAATTGAAAAATTAAAACATGTATTTATATAAGAGCGGGTAAATTTTTTGGAACGTTCCGTTTTATCAACAGTTTTTCAATGAATAATGAACAAAAGAACTGAGTTTCAAGTATAGCCATGCGATGTACGTGGAGAAGCCTATGTGAAAAATGGGCAATTGTCTACAGCGATAGTTGGATCTGCAGGAAGCCTTCTTGTGAGGTCTATTTATTCTTTCAAGCCCTAAAAGTCCACAGCCCCGGGATAGAACTATTTCCTGCCGCTGGTTGGTCATCATCTACATTATCTGGTAAGGGTTTCAGTTCTAATTTCAAATTCAGGTTTGCTTCCAGATTCGGTTTAATTATCAGTACTGAGTTTTAATTTCAGTCCCGTAAGAGTTTCGGTAAGAGCTTAGATTCAAGTTTGGATTCCAAACTGTTAAGTTGAGGTTTTAGGTTAAGTTAGAGGTTTAGGTTCAAGTTTTGTTTAAGATTTTTTTAAATTTGATTCTAGTTAGAGTTCCACTTTCTACTTAAATTTTGGTTCCAGCTTTGGATCGAATTCGAATTTCGGTCCGGTTTTGGATTCTAGTTTTGGCTGTCAGTTTCTTTTGAGTGCTGTCTCCGGTCTTTGCAGTTTCAGTTTAAGTTAAGTAAGAGTTTAGATTCCAAACTGTTAAGTTGAGCTTTCAGTTTTGGTTTCAGTTGGGGTTCCATTTTTAGTTTCGGTTCCAGTTTTGGTCCCAGTTAGTGTTGAAGTTTTAGTTTCGGTTCCATTTTGGCTTCCATTCTAGTTTCGTTTATAGTTTTTTCATTAGAGGTTTAGATTCAAGTTTTGATTTAAGATTTTTTAAAATTTGATTCCAGTTAGAGTTCCAATTTTTACTTAAATTTTGGTTCCCAGCTTTGCTCGAATTCGAGTTTCGGTTCCGGTTTTGGGTTCTACAGGTTTAGTTTCAGTTTCTTTGAGTGCTGTCTTCGGGTCTTTGGAGTTTCAGTGTAAGTTCCTGTACCTGTTTTGCTTGGGAATTCGTTGAAGTTGTTGGTTCCAGCTTCCATTTCAATTCGGTTCCAGTTTTGGCCCAATTTTAGATCAGTTCCGTGGGGGTGATAGTTTACGCTCCAATTGAGTTTCAGTTAGGGTTACACGTTTTGTTTGAGTTCAGTTACATGTCAGATTCAGTTAAATTTTCAGCTCCAGTTTGGCGTCCGGTCCGGTTAAGGCTCCAGGTGCAGTTAAGTTTCTTTACAGTATAGTTACAGAATTGGTTAAAGGTTGGTACATTTTTAGTTCCAATTTCAGTTTTTGCTCAGTGTTTCTATTCTTCGTTAGTTGCGGTTTCAGTTTGGTTTGAATTGAGCATCATGTTGCGGATTCGAGTTTCAATTTCAGGTAAAAAATCATACATATAAATGAGTAATAGCACAATCTCCTAATACTCACCCTGTCTATTGACCTCACGGTGTCGCTCCAAATCCGTTTTATTTCCCACTAATGGCTCCACGTGTCAGCAACATTTCATGTTCTTTTAAATATTGCAACACCTTTTCTGCCGCTTAAATGAATTTCGATCCACCCACAGAGTAAACAACCACGATAAGTCAATGTTGTAAGTCGAACAAAAGGCTTCCGTCTGCACAGCAACACATAATAGGAAAAACAAGGTTAAAAATGAATCTTGGGCATAAGAATTGAAATGAAGTTAAATGAGTACCTACTCTTAATTATATAATAGAAATTAGATTACTTATAATAGTTCTACAGTGGGTAAATGAGCAATTAAGCTGAAACCTCATAAAACTAGCAATAAATGTCAATTAAGTAATGTATTAAATAATTTGGTGCTCTTACCGAATAGCTAGCGTCATCGAGAATCTGTGAACTGCGAAAGTAACCCATCAAAGATTCCTTAACATTTACTGTACTTTCAGTATGCATAAAGGGTCGTCTGCAAGTGACGACATGAAATCCAAAGATCTAATGAAGTGATTGTATGCTCAGTACCTCATTAAGTAGCTTAGGCTCCGTAAGAAGAATATGTATGCATAGTGTCACTAATCAGAAGACGTGCTGTCACATTCCTATATATATTGATATTCAACGAATTCCTGGACACTTTGAGAGCAAAAGGAATGACAGTGGTCCCGGTGAACCCTGCACTCTGGTTCAATTGGGATACTGTAACAGGTTAAACTATAGCTTATACAGAATCAGCAACTTCATGTAAAGTATCCCTACCAATATTTATTCAATTCTAATGTGAAAACAACGTCTCTACTACCAATCATCCTATCGATGACAATGCGTGCCTTACCGATTGATATGGCCAAGCACTGGTAAAACAACAATAACAATATGGCATGGCAAGAAGCAGATTAAATGGTGCTGAAGCTGACCTATGACCGACATGGACTATACTACGGCAGTTGTTAACTTTCAGATAAGAATCGAATGTAAGCTTAAACAGTAGTAGGACATTAGCGTTCGCACAACGTATAAATGATAAAAAAAACTGTACTCGAAGCATCTGCGGTTAATTAATGTCTTTCAGGCGGAGGAGTATGACATAAAGAGAGCAGCTCGCTGCACCAGGGTAGTACAGTCTTAGATACCGTTATCACGATCTTTGTTGATATCCTAACTTATTGACCCCGCTGGCATCTATAGGCATTTCAATGTATTCCTATGTACAAGCAATATTGGGGAAATAAATTTGCTCATGTGATGGCCAGAAAGGTTCACAACTTCGCAAGCTCATCACAAGATCATCTTACTTACTGTTTGCTTAACCGTTTAACTGTCGCCAATGGGTAACACCAGTGAAACTTTTTGTGTTTGAGGAATTTATATGTGTTTTCACTGGTATTCCAGCAGAATGGTGCAGCCCTCTTCTTATGCTTCCATTGGCTGGTTCCGATAAGAATACCTTTTTGGCACGAACATCATCTTTCATTCGCATATCATGACCTATCCACCGTAGCCGATGTGTTTTTTTGTTGCTTGTGAAAGGTAGAATGTCCACGTAAGTGAGGAAAGCTTCCTGACCGCCACTCACCAGGCATGACCAGGGCACTGTTTTGCGTTCGTTTAAAGTAGCTCACTACTTTTTGGTCGCTTGCTGCAATGTACCAATGGGCGGCCACTAAACATCCGTTTGGTTTAAGCCAATGTCGGAAGGCAACAGTCTGGAAACGCTGTTTCACATAAAATACTTAAGGGCGAGGTACCACAAGGTGGCGACTGCAAGCTGGCGATCAAGCGGCTTACTATGTAAACGCGTAACATTTTACATATTACCTCCTAAGAAAGCTTGGAACAGTCCTATTTGGCTCTTATGACAACATTTGGAAGGAAAACGAAAGGCTTCCTTCTCAAACTAACCAAGTCTGCAGTAAAAGAACATTCGGGTTGGAGGTGGTTTGTTGAAAACTAATTGGGAAGTATTTGGTTGGGCGCTTTGCGCCTCCTTCCGGCACTCATCAATCGCATTTATAAACGATAAACACATTTTCGAGTGGAAGTATGAGAAATAAGAAGTTGGTAAATGGGTTTGTAATAAATCTCGTATACAAAGGCTAGCACATTGGTGAAAAATATAGTTATAAACCAATGTATAAACAATCGTCGAGCTAATCACCACTCTGACTACGCTCCTGATCATATCATTTTTGTTATTTAACCTCTTCTTTACACATGTTTCATGATTTAATATTGTTTCCTTTTATTTTAGCTATTGCTGGTTTTATTCTCAGTAAACGAAACCAAAATCTGGCATTCGTTAAAACCAGATACTACTACACATGTAAGTAAATGATATATTTAAGATAATGAATAAAACTATGTACATGTCTATATACGTATACATTAGCGTGCTTCCTTTTAAATTAAATAAAAGATTTCTCCCAGTCTAACACCTTCAGGCGTAATATCCATGAACCATTAAACAGATCCCGCATTAAAAAATGAGAGAGCAAAGAGCAAAAAGCAAATCATAGTTGGCTGGGAAATACATTTTCTCGACTTTTCAATTGCTTAAAGAAGACACTTGTTGGCAAAAGTTATTCTCCATTTGATTTCTAGGCCGACATTATTTTTGCTTTTAATGCAGCTTCCCAAATAGACGAAATCCTTCATAGTCTCGAATTTATATCCGTCAACAGTGACGTGGCTACAATGGCCACAATAACAGCAAGTACTTTGTCTTATCCACATTTACTGCAAGGCCCACTTTTTTTTGCTTCTTTATCTGACACCAACTCTTCGCCTCCATGTTTGAATAGCCCGGGCGGGTATCCCGTCATTACCGTCATTATACCTTGTGATTTTTAGCCGGATATTGCCATTCTCACTTCCCCATAGTTGGATGCCGGAGCGTGTTTTTCATCATCGCAATCGGTGTATCGGGTTCGTCTTCCCCCACACTCTGTACGTCAGTTACGAGGCCGCCATTATCGTTCCTACAGGAATCTGCCCCGGTCTTGAAATTTTCTGTCATTAAAAGAGCAGTGAAATATGTATAGTTAACCGAAAATAATAATAATACTATTTTTTCGCGATAATATCAGCGGGGATGATAGAGCCCATTTTTCTTCCCACTCTTCTTCAATTTGATGTTAGTTGTTCGCCGCTTTCAAAAAGGAAGAAAAAACATACTCCGAAAAATTTAATTTTTATTCCGGCGTAGGTCGTTTACTCAGGTAATAGTTTTAAATACTCCGACACTGGTAGCGAAATATGAGAGGAAATGTAATAAATCGAAAAAATTCAAAAGCGCTGCGTCATCAACTTTTTTTTCAATTGAGGTCAATACTATCACAGTACCGTCGCCACCGTCGACGGTCTTACCGTTATTTGCTAGGAATCTCATTCAACTAGAAGCCAACCTGAGCTTGGCCTTTATTCTAAATGCATGAATTAAGATCTGGGCATTGGTGATATTACAATTGCTTGCTTTTGTATTCGAAAGTTCTTTGAAACTATTCAATTAGTTCCACGAAATTTATAAAAAACTATATGAAAAGATCCATGTTTTTATTCAATTTAAATAATTTTGTTTGACAAGTAATTTTTTGACTTTCGAAGTGGATGTCTAAGCAAGTGAACACTGGACAATATTGTTGTTGTTATTGTAGAAGTGGTTCGTCTCATCCAATAGGCGCGACCGATCACAAATTGTCATCAATATCCACTAACCGGAGTCCAAGGAAACTTGCAGTTTCGACAGGGTTGGACCTATAGTGGAGGGGGTTAGAGGCGTTGGTTCCACATTGCAATTGAAGAGATGGTTGCTTCATGACGCCTGAAGTGGTTCTGAGAGCAGTGTTTGGCAGGCTGTATTTTCTTCCAGTGAGTACTTAAGGCTTGGCGACCATCTCGTGGGACACGTATGCATGCAATCGGCCAGCCAATTGCTTTGTAGTAGATATAAGCGTTTCTTTGTCTTTATCCCAAGTGCTGCCGCAAGAGATTTAAGATTTTATTACGGTTCTGGATTTGAGGTACAATTGCGGTTGCACATGCTCTCCAAAATGTATATCCTGATTGAACGTCACACCCCCAAATTTTGGGTGTAAGACAGTCGGTAGCGTAATGTCGTCGACGTGGATGTCCAATAGGGTCGACAGTTGCGGTGTCCATGTGGTAAATAATGGCCGCTGCTGATTTGGTAGGTCACAATGTGATGTTTCGCGAGCGCAAAAACTGGAGATATCAGGGAGATAGCTTTTTATTTTATTAATCAAGGCAACTTAAACTTGCGGCTTAATGGAACTCCTGACAGAAAACCACACTCTCCAACCTTTCCGTCCAACTTCGACCAACTGTGAAGCAGTAATCAGCCCACTGCCCATATTAATTCCTTTTCCACTCCTTTTTCGAGGAATGACTGTTTGGAGCTTGAAGAATGCTGAAACGAACCAGCGCCTAGCGTTGTAGTAGACATACATTTCGGCAATACTCGTATTGTTAATGCGTCGCACCAGACCACTACCATGATACATAGAACAAGATAGGCTTGACTACCATTCAATAAAGCCACTCTAAAGCGATGGCCACTGCAGATGTACAACCCAACCGATTCCATTCGACATATTGCTCTCCAATACAGTTTCCTGTACAATAAAGTACCGACGGTTGATCCACCAATCGTGTTCTGAAAGCTGTATCTCCTCGTAAAAAGTACTAGCCTCCGTTTTTTCAGGGCTGGTTGCCTAAAGGTTGTCTAAAGGACTACTCACCGAGTGCAGATAGCGCTGCAAAATATCGCGCGGGGTGTCCGACTAATGATGCAGTTCATCCGTATAGGCAACCACTCGACTGCACTCACAACTGAGAGCAGAACAGATAGAACACCCCATGTGGGGTGCCTCAGCATATCTTTCTCTCGATTGCGGACCCTCCCTAGCTCCGACAACTCTGTTGAACACAATATATATTAATAGGGTAAAATGAAAAAAATATTAAAATTTCACCCCTGAGTATTAACACTTAGCTTTAAAGGAATCCCAAAACTTAAAAGGATGTCGTCATCATGTAAGATCAAAATTTCATTACATCAAGAGATTTCTCGCCATTCTTCATTTTCTCATTTAATCAATGCACTGCTCTGCCTGTTTTATATAGACTTACGAAACGAAAATTTCCACAACACCACACAATAAAAACATCGAAATGCATAGAACACTGTCATACAGCGACTTAATTGAATGTCGAGATGCTCGCGAGATTTGAGAGTATATCGAGATAGGGAATCTCGCAAGGAGCCGAGTTCTCATGCTCTCAGGATCTTAAAATTCTCGCTTCTGTTCGAGAAGAAATCGCAAACTGTAATAAAAAATTAAAAATATACATTTTATAATGTGTAGAGTACTTTTTCACACATTATAAAAATTCTAACAAAATTGATACTAGGGAGGCAGATTTCCATCTTTTTTATAAGCTTTTATTTACTTTCACTTGGCTTTTGTATGTAATGAAATCTTGCAAGTTAATTTGATACACTTCCCGGTATCCGATTGAGCTGAAATTTTGCACACATGTATAACTCCGATGACAATACATATTACTTTGCGAGAGTTCGATAACTTAATCGATAACAGAGTTACGGTAAAGATTTGTATTCACAAGGGAATAAAAGCCTAAGTCCTCAAGAACGCAGGTAACTTCGCTTTGTTTGTGTATGCAACAAACGTAGAAGTTAGACTGTTATCGCTAAATGTTGCATACTTTTCTCTGCGCACTTGATTTTGTTTTACAGATTTTCGCGATGGAACAGAGCAGAGATCTGCAATGAGTAGTTGTAAATTGAATGCGTCATAGGCAAAGTCAGAATAAAATATGATTTTAAGTTAGTTAACACTAGAATAGAAGAACTAGACTGTTCAAAGTTTACTTCGATGAAACCTTGTAATGTTGATGCATTAAAGAAATTGATAGGACTGAGAACGGTACAAATAACGAAGTATCAGATACATACTAATTTAAAAACAATATTTTAGCTACTAAAATTAAAAACAATTCATATTTAATTAAATTTAGAAAAAAGCTTTTCTAAGAACAAGCTTCTATCACTTGTTAATAAAACGAACTAAATGTAAAAAATTAATTAAAGAAAAAAAAGCTTTTTAAAAATAGCTTTTATTATTGGTTAATAAAATTAATTATTAATACGGCGACGACGAAAGGTTTTAGACCGGGCAAACTCTTGTACGAACGAAAACGGCGACCTTGTACTGATGTCCAGAGAGTGCTTATAGTATGGAGGGAACACTTTCTCTGCTGTTCTAAATGGAGGCAGCGACTTCACCGCGCAGAGATGACGAACCCGATCCCGCAATCGATGATGATGGAATATATGCCGAAGTACCTGCTGTCATCGAGGTCAAAGAGTCAGCGCATATCGCATATGCGCCTTGGCAATCACGCTACTGTTGGCGGCCATAATTTCGAAATAGTAAAAAACTTCGTTTATTTGGGAACCCGCATCAACACTAGCAACAACATCAGCACTGAAATCCAGCGAAGAATCAATCTTGCCAATAAATGCTACTTTAGACTAGGTAGGCAATTGAAAAGTAAGTCCTCTCTCGCGAACAAAAATCATACTCTACAAGGCAGAGGCATTGAACATGACAACAGCAGATGAAACGGCTTTGGGAGTGTTCGAGAGAAAAGTTCTTCGAAAGATTTATGGATCTCTACGCGTTGGCGATGGCGAGTAACCGACAGAACATTTAATGATGAGCTGTACGAGCTCTACGCAGACATCCACATAGTCCAGCGAATTAAAACGCAGCGGTGCGCTAGCTAGGCCTGTTATGCGAATGAAAGATTTGTTTCTATCGGAACCCGCCTATGGAAGCAGGGGTAGAGGCGGCCCCCACTCCGTTGGAAGGACAGGTGGAAAACGATTAAAACTCCCTTGGTGTGACCAATTGGCGCCGGTTGGCGGAGCGACTGGTGCGCCTTGTTGGACGGGCCATAACCTTTTAGATGGTTAAGCGCCAATAGTAAGTAAGTAATAAAATGAACTAAAAAGTACAAAATTAATTGACTGTAAAGAAATATAACACTTTATAAACTCATTGTAACCTTTAACGATATTTAGGCTTTTTCGTCTGCGAACAAAAAAATTCCATATTATAAATAATTATTTATATCACCGGCCCCCGTGGTGTGATGGTAGCGTGCGTCCGTCTACCACACCGTATGCCCGGGGTGTGAACCCAGGGCATACGGTGTGGTAGACGGAGCACGCTACCATCACACCACGGTGGCCGGTGATATAAATATAATTATTTATAATATGGAATTTTTTTGTCGCAGACGAAAAAGCCTAAATATCGTTAAAGGTTACAATGAGTTTATAAAGTGTTATATTTCTTTACAGTCAATTAATTTTTTACTTTTTAGTTAATTTTATTACTTACTTACTTAATTGGCGCTTAACCATCTAAAAGGTTATGGCCGTCCAACAAGGCGCACCAGTCGCTCCGCCAACCGGCGCCAATTGGTCACACCAAGGGAGTTTTAATCGTTTTCCACCTGGTCCTTCCAACGGAGTGGGGGCCGCCCTCTACCCCTGCTTCCATAGGCGGGTTCCGATAGAAACAAATCTTTCATTCGCATAACAAGGCCTAGCTAGCGCAGCCGCTGCGTTTTATTCGCTGGACTATGTGGATGTCTGCGTAGAGCTCGTACAGCTCATCATTAAATGTTCTTCGGTACTCGCCATCGCCAACGCGTAGAGATCCATAAATCTTTCGAAGAACTTTTCTCTCGAACACTCCCAAAGCCGTTTCATCTGCTGTTGTCATGTTCCATGCCTCTGCCTTGTAGAGTATGATTTTTGTTCGCCGAGAGAGGACTTTACTTTTCAATTGCCTACCTAGTCTAAAGTAGCATTTATTGGCAAGATTGATTCTTCGCTGGATTTCAGTGCTGATGTTGTTGCTAGTGTTGATGCGGGTTCCCAAATAAACGAAGTCTTTTTACTATTTCGAAATTATGGCCGCCAACAGTAGCGTGATTGCCAAGGCGCGTATGCGCTGACTCTTTGCTCGATGACAGCAGGTACTTCGGCATATATTCCATCATCATCGATTGCGGGATCGGGTTCGTCATCTCTGCGCGGTGAATCGCTGCCTCCATTTAGAAGAGCAGAGAAGTGTTCCCTCCATAATCTAAGCACTCTCTGGACATCAGTTACAAGGTCGCCGTTTTCGTTCTTACAAGAGTTTGCCCCGGTCTTAAAACCTTTCGTCTGTCGCCGTATTAATTAATTAATTTTATTAACCAATAATAAAAGCTTATTTTTAAAAAAGCTTTTTTTTTCTTTAATTTTATTTTTTTACATTTTAGTTCGTTTTATTAACAAGTGATAGAAGCTTGTTCTTAGAAAAGCTTTTTTCTTAAATTTAATTTAAATATGAATTGTTTTTTAATTTTTAGTAGGCTAAAATATTGTTTAAATTAGTTATGTTATCTTTACTTAGTTATTTGTACCGTTTCTCAGCCTATCCATTTCTTTTAATGCATCAACATTACAAGGTTTCATCGAAGTAAACTTTGAACAGTCTAGTTCTTCTATTCGAGTGTTAACTAACTTAAAATCATATTTTATTCTGACTTTGCCTATGACGCATTCAATTTACAACTACTCATTGCAGATCTCTGCTCTGTTCCATCGGCGAAAATCTGTAAAACAAAATCAAGTGCGCAGAAAAGTATGCAACATTTAGCGATAACAGTCTAACTTCTACGTTTGTTGCATACACAAACAAAGCGAAGTTACCTGCGTTCTTGAGGACTTAGGCTTTTAATTCCCTTGTGAATACAAATCTTTACCGGTAACTCTGTTATCGATTAAGTTATCGAACTCTCGCAAAGTAATATTGTATTGTCATCGGAGTTATACATGTGTGCAAAATTTCAGCTCAATCGGATACCGGGAAGTGTATCAAATTTAACTTGCAAGATTTCATTACATACAAAAGCCAAGTGAAAGTAAATAAAAGCTTATAAAAAGATGGAAATCTGCCTCCCTAGTATCAATTTTGTTAGGATTTTTATAATGTGTGAAAAAGTACTCTACACATTATTAAAATGTATATTTTTAATTTTTTATTACAGTTTGCGATTTCTTCTCGAACAGAAGCGAGAATTTTGAGATCCGAGAGCATGAGAACTCGGCTCCTTGCGAGATTCTCGTATCTCGATATACTCTCAAATCTCGCGAGCATCTCGACATTCAATTAAGTCGCTGTATTGACAGTGTTCTATGCATTTCGATGTTTTTTATTTGTGGTGTTGTGGAAATTTTCGTTTCGTAAGCTCTATATAAAACAGGCAGCGCAGTGCATTGATTAAATTGAGAAAATGAAGAATGGCGAGAAATCTCTTGATGTAATGAAATTTTGATCTTACATGATGACGACATCTTTTAAGTTTTGGGATTCCTTAAAGCTAAGGTTATACTCGGGGTGAAATTTTAATATTTTTTTCATTTTACCCTATAATATATATTCTGTTCAACAGAGTTGTCGCAGCTTGGGAGGGTCCACAATCGAGAGAAAGATATGCTGAGGCACCCCACATGGGGTGTTCTATCTGTTCTACTCTCAGTTGTGAGTGCAGTCGAGTGGTTGCCTATACGGATGAACTGGCAATCATAGTCGGACACCCCGCGCGATATTTTGCAGCGCTATCTGCACTCGGTGAGTAGTCCTTTAGACAACCTTTAGGCAACCAGCCCTGAAAAAACGGAGCTAGTACTTTTTACGAGGAGATACAGCTTTCAGAACACGATTGGTGGATCACCGTCGGTACTTTATTGTACAGGAAACTGTATTGGAGAGCAAATGTCGAATGGAATCGGTTGGGTTGTACAGCTGCAGTGGCCATCGCTTAGAGTGGCTTTATTGAATGGTAGTCAAGCCTATCTTGTTCTATGTATATGGTAGTGGTCTGGTGCGACGCATTTAACAATACGAGTATTGCCGAAATGTTAATGTCTCTACAACGTAAGGCGCTGGTTCGTTTCAGCATTCTTCAGCTACAAAACAGTCATTCCCTCGAAAAAGGAGTGGAAAAAGGAATTAATATGGGGCAGTGGGCTGATTAACTGCTTCACAGTTGGGTCGAAGTTGGACGGAAAGGTTGGAGAAGTGGTTTTCTGTCAGGAGTTCCATTAAGCCGCAAGTTTAAGTTGCCTTGTAATAAAATAAAAAGCTATCTCCCTGATATCTCCAGTTTTTGCGCCTCGCGAAACATCACATTGTCACCTACCAAATCATCAGCGGCCTTATTTACCACATGGACACCGCAACTGTCGACCCTATTGGACATCCACGTCGACGACATTACGCTACCGACTGTCTTACACCCAAAAATTTGGGGTGTGACGTTCAATCAGGATATACATTTTGGAGAGCATGCAACCGCAATTGTACCTCAAATCCAGAACCGTAATAAAATCTTTAAATCTCTTGCCGGCAGCACTTGGGATAAAGACAAAGAAACGCTTATTACTACTTACAAAGCAATTGGCTGGCCGATTGCATGCTACGTGTCCACGAGATGGTCGCCAAGCCTTAAGGTTACTCACTGGAAGAAAATACAGGCCTGCCAAAACACTGCTCTCAGAACCACTTCAGGCTGTCATGACAGCAACCATCTCTTCAATTGCAATGTGGAACCAACGCCTCTAACACCCCTCTCACTATAGTCCAACCCTGTCGAAACTGCAAGTTTCCTTGGACTCCGGTTAGTGGATATTGATGACAATTTGTGATCGGTCGCGCCTATTGGATGAGACGAACCACTTCTACAATAACAACAACAATATTGTCCAGTGTTACTATTGTTAGACATCCACTTCGAAAGTCAAAAAATTACTTGTCAAACAAAATTATTTAAATATGAATAAAAACTGGTCTTTTCATATAGTTTTTTATATAATTTCGTGGAACTAATTGAATAGTTTCAAAGAACTTTCGAATACAAAAGCAAGCAATTGTAATATCACCAATGCCCAGATCTTAATTCATGCATTTAGAATAAAGGCAATCTAAGGTTGGCTTTAGTTGAATGAGATTCCTAGCAAATAACGGGTAAGACCGTGACGGTGGGCGACGGTGTGATAGTATTGACCTCAATTTGAAAAAAAAGTTTGATGACGCAGCGCTTTTGAATTTTTTCGATTTATTACATTTCTCTCATATTTCGCTACCAGTGTTCGGAGTATTTAAAACTATTACCTGAGTAAACGACTACGCCGGAATAAAAATTAAATTTTCGGAGTATGTTTTTTCTTCCTTTTTGAAAGCGGGCGAACAACTAACATCAAATTGAAGAAGAAGTGGGAAGAAAAATGGGCTCTATCTCCCCGGATATTTATCGCGAAAAAATAGTATTATTATTATTTTCGGTTAACTATACATATGTCATGCTCTTTTAATGACAGAAAATTTCAAGACCGGGGCAGATTCCTGTAGGAACGATAATGGCGGCCTCGTAACTGACGTACAGAGTGTGGGGGAAGACGAACCCGATACACCGATTGCCGATGATGAAAAACACGCTCCGGCATCCAACTATGGGGAAGTGAGAATGGCAATATCCCGGCTAAAAAATCACAAGGTATAATGACGGTAATGACGGGATACCCGCCGGGCTATTCAAACATGGAGGCGAAGAGTTGGTGTCAGATAAAGAAGCAAAAAAAAGTGGGCCTTGCAGTAAATGTGGATAAGACAAAGTACTTGCTGTCATTGTGGCCATTGTAGCCACGTCACTGTTGACGGATATAAATTCGAGACTATGAAGGATTTCGTCTATTTGGGAAGCTGCATTAAAAGCAAAAATAATGTCGGCCTAGAAATCAAATGGAGAATAACTTTTGCCAACAAGTGCTTCTTTAAGCAATTGAAAAGTCGAGAAAATGTATTTCCCAGCCAAACTATGATTTGCTTTTTGCTCTTTGCTCTCTCATTTTTTAATGCGGGATCTGTTTAATGGTTCATGGATATTACGCCTGAAGGTGTTAGACTGGGAGAAATCTTTATTTAATTTAAAAGGAGCACGCTAATGTATACGTATATAGACATGTACATAGTTTTATTCATTTATACTTAAATATATCATTTACTTACATGTGTAGTAGTATCTGGTTTTAACGAATGCCAGATTTTGGTTTCGTTTACTGAGAATAAAACCAGCAATAGCTAAAATAAAAGGAAACAATATTAAATCATGAAACATGTGTAAAGAAGAGGTTAAATAACAAAAATGATATGATCAGGAGCGTAGTCAGAGTGGTGATTAGCTCGACGATTGTTTTATACATTGGTTTATAACTATATTTTTCACCAATGTGCTAGCCCTTTGTATACGAGATTTATTACAAACCCATTTACCAACTTCTTATTTCTCATACTTCCACTCGAAAATGTGTTTATCGTTTATAAATGCGATTGATGAGTGCCGGAAGGAGGGCGCAAGCGCCCAACCAAATACTTCCCAATTAGTTTTCAACAAACCACCTCCCACCCGAATGTTCTTTTACTGCAGACTTGGTTAGTTTGAGAAGGAAGCCTTTCGTTTTCCTTCCAAATGTTGTCATAATGAGCCAAATAGACTGTTTCCAAGCTTTCTTCAGGAGGTAATATTGTAAAATGTTACGCGTTTACATAGTAAGCCGCTTGATCCGCCAGCTTGCAGTCGCACCTTGTGGTACCTCGCCCTTAAGTATTTTATGTGGAAACAGCGTTTCCAGGCTGTTGCCTTCCGACATTGGCTTACAACCAAACGGATGTTTAGTGGCCGCCCATTGGATACATTGCAGCAAGCGACCAAAAGTAGTGAGCTACTTTAAACGAACGCAAAAACAGTGCCCTGGTCATGCCCTGGTGAGTGGCGGTCAGAAGCTTTCCTCAGCTTACGTGGACTTCTACCTTTCACAAGCAAACAAAAACACATCGGCTACGGTGGATAGGTCATGATATGCGAATGAAAGATGATGTTCGTGCCAAAAAGGTATTCTTATCGGAACCAGCCAATGGAAGCATAAGAAGAGGGCTGCACCATCTCTGCTGGAAATACCAGGTGAAAACACATATAAATTCCTCAAACAACAAAAAGTTTCACTGGTGTTACCCATTGGCGACAGTTAAACGGTTAAGCAAACATTAAGTAAGATGATCTTGTGATGAGCTTGCGAAGTTGTGAACCTTTCTGGCCATCACATGAGCAAATTTATTTCCCCCAATATTGCTGTACATAGGAATACATTGAAATGCCCTATAGATGCCAGCGGGGCTCAATAAGTTTAGGATATCAACAAAGATCGTGATAACGGTATCTAAGACTGTACTACCCTGGTGCAGCGTAGCTGCTCTCTTTATGTCATACTCCTCCGCCTGAAAGACATTAATTAAACCGCAGATGCTTCGAGTACAGTTCTTTTTTTATCATTTTATACGTATGTGCGAACGCTAATGTCCCTACTACTGTTTAAGCTTACATTCGATTCTTATCTGAAAGTTAACAAACTGCCGTAGTATAGTCCATGTCGGTCATTAGGTCAGCTTCAGCACCATTTAATCTGCTTCTTGCCATGCCATATTGTTATTGTTGTTTTACCAGTGCTTGGCCATATTCAATCGGTAAGGCACGCATTGTCATCGATAGGATGATTGGTAGTAGAGACGTTGTTTTCACATTAGAATTGAATAAATATTTGGTAGGGATACTTTACATGAAGTTGGGGGGCTGATTCTGTATAAGCTATAGTTTAACCTGTTACAGTATCCCAATTGAACCAGAGTGGCAGGGTTCACCGGGACCACTGTCATTCCTTTTGCTCTCAAAGTGTCCAGGAATTCGTTGAATATCAATATATATAGGAAATGTGACAGCACGTCTCTCTGATTAGTGACACTATGCACTACATATTCTTCTTACGGAGCCCTAAGCTACTTTAATGAGGTACTGAGCATACAATCACTTCATTAGATCTTTGGATTTCATGTCGTCACTTGCAGACGACCCTTTATGCATACTGAAAGTACAGTAAATGTTAAGGAATCCTTTGATGGGTTACTTTTCGCAGTTCACAGATTTCTCGATGACGCTAGCTATTTCGGTAAGAGCCACCCAACTTATTTAATACATTACTTAATTGACATTTATTGCTAGTTTTTATGAGGTTCAGCTTAATTGCTCATTTACCCACTGTAGAACTATTATAAGTAATCTAATTTTCTATTATATAATTAAGAGTAGGTACTCATTTAACTTCATTTCAATTCTTATGCCCAAGATTCATTTTTAACTTTTTTCCTATTATGTGTTGCTGTGCAGACGGAAGCCTTTTGTTCGACTTACAACATTGACTTATTCGTGGTTGTTTACTCTGTGGTGGATCGAAATTCATTTAAGGCGGCAGAAAAGGTGTTGCAATATTTAAAAGAACATGAAATGTTGCTGACACGTGGAGCCATTTTAGTGGGAAATAAAACGGATTTGGAGCGACACCGTGAGGTCAATAGACAGGGTGAGTATTAAGGAGATTGTGCTATTACTCATTTTATATGTATGATTTTTTTTAACTGAAATTGAAACTCGAATCCGCAACATGATGCTCAATTCAAACCAAACTGAAACCGAAACTAAAAGAAGAATAGAAACACCTGAGCAAAAACTGAAATTGGAACTAAAAATGTTACCAACCTTTAACCAATTCTGTAACTATAACTGTAAAGAAACTTTAACTGCACCTGGAGCCTTAACCGGAACCGGACGCCAACTGGAGCTGAAAATTTAACTGAATCTGACAAAAAAAAATGTAACTGAAACTCAAACAAACGTGTAACCCTAACTGAAACTCAAATTGGAGCGTAAACTATAACCAAAACCGGAACTGAAACTAAAATTGGGCCAAAACTGGAACCGAAATTGAAATGGAAGCTGGAACCAAAACTTCAACCGAATTTCCAAGCAAAACAGGTACAGGAACTTAAACTGAAACTCCAAAGACCCGAAGACAGCACTCAAAGAAACTGAAACTAAACCTAGAACCCAAAACCGGAACCGAAACTCGAATTCGAGCCAAAGCTGGAACCAAAATTTAAGTAAAAATTGGAACTCCACTGGAATCAAATTTTAAAAAAATCTTAAATCAAAACTTGAATCTAAACCTCTAATGAAAACTATAAACGAAACTAGAACTGGAAGCCAAAATGGAACCGAAACTAAAACTTCAACACTAACTGGGACCAAAACTGGAACCGAAACTAAAAATGGAACCCCAACTGAAACCAAAACTGAAAGCTCAACTTAACAGTTTGGAATCTAAACTCTTACTTAACTTAAACTGAAACTGCAAAGACCCGGAGACAGCACTCAAAGAAACTGAAAGCCAAACCTAGAATCCAAAACCGGAACCGAAATTCGAATTCGAGCCAAAGCTGGAACCAAAATTTAAGTAGAAAGTGGAACTCTAACTAGAATCAAATTTAAAAAAAATCTTAAACCAAAACTTGAACCTAAACCTCTAACTTAACCTAAACCTCAACTTAACAGTTTGGAATCCAAACTTGAATCTAAGCTCTTACCGAAACTCTTACCGGGACTGAAATTAAAACTCGTACTGATAATTAAACCGAATCTGGAAGCAAACCTGAATTTGAAATTAGAACTGAAACCCTTACCAGATAATGTAGATGATGACCAACCAGCGGCAGGAAATAGTTCTATCCGGGGCTGTGGACTTTTAGGGCTTGAAAGAATAAATAGACCTCTCACAAGAAGGCTTTCCTGCAGATCCAACTATCGCCGTAGACAATTTGCCCATTTTTCACATAGGCTTCTCCACGTACATCGCATGGCTATACTTGAACCTCAGTTCTTTTGTTCATTATTCATTGAAACTGTTTTATAAAACGGAACGTTCCCAAAAAAATTTTACCCGCTCTTATATAAATACATGTTTTAATTTTTCATATTTTTCAGCCGGACGTAAATTGGCTAAAGAAATATGTTGCAAATTCATTGAAACCTCATCTGGTCTCGATCACAACGTCAACGAATTGCTAGTCGGTATCGTCGCACAATCCAAACTGAATCCACAGCGTATACGTAATCTCAGCGAACGCGAACGTCAACGTCTCAATCTACAGAGTGCAATCCAAAAGCACCGTCACCTACATATAACACCACGTCGCATGGTACGCCAAGCATCGATGTATCACCCCGACGATGATAATGATGATGATGCAGCCGATAATGACAATACAACGCGGCGGTGATAATAACGATGAAAATCAAACGAATATTGATGAAGGTATTGGCACAGCAAGCGAACGCACGATCAGTACAAATCTTTCATCCACAGCGCCGTCAAGTATAAAATCAACAACAACAAAAACTTATACGCAACGCACGAATAAGCGCACGCTCAATTTAGAGAGTATTCTCAAAATGGGTGAGAGTGAATTGGAAGATGATGAAGAAACCCTGCGGCAACCAGCATCCTTCAAGCGACAGCAACACAACAGCAACAAACGCGTCCGATTAGTAAATTGGATTTGTTGCTGTCTGGTGGTGGTAAAAATAATTTAAACTCATCACCGAAAAATCGTCGATTTTATAGTAGTAGTACAGTTAGTGGTGCCATCGGTGCATTTACTCGGGGGCGACAGTGTGTCAGCGATGGCGCGAGTACTGAAAATTATACCGAAAGCAATGACCAACTGCTAGACGAAGGAAATCGTAAATCAGTTTCGAAATTAACAAATCGTACCAAAGTGTTTCTTTGTTCTGTGTTAAAGTTTAAGAAAGCTGTGAATATGAGGCGAAGAAATTCGTCGAGTTGTAGTGATCTATTCGTTATATAAGAAGTGAACGATGCGGGGTGGGAATGATACACATTTGTCATTACAGAAAATAAAAGTACCTAAAAAGAATAAGATATTTATCAAGAAATATTTGTAAGTTTCTAATCTCAGTTCGAGTTCTTACTTGCCGCAGGTTAAGAGTAGTAAAGCTCCGAAGCTATTTCTATGAATGGGGTTCTGACGGCATTGTGCCATCACTGGGCAATATATTAAGCGTCTCTAGTTCAAGCGTTAGAGAAATGTGTCCTCTGGGTTTTATCATAACCTGTTACAGGACTCAGCCAATTCAAGGTCAAGTAGAGGTAGATGGAGGGATAACCAAGCGGCTGTTAAAGTTATCAGCTGTGGTGCGATTGCAACTGTCCCACGGATCTCCAAGCGCTTGGGCACAACTGAAGCGAATATAGATGGCTGTAGGGACGGAGGGCCCCTAAGGTTAATGCTGACTTTCGAATGCAACTGCCACGGCATGTAGATCAACGAATTTGGTGTTGTTGTTGCTGTATTAACAGCGCTCCGCCCTATTCAATGGGTGCTACCACTCAAAAATTGCCATCAAAGTTCTCTACCAGGATTCCAAGGAAACTAGTAGTTTCAACAGGGGTGGATCAAAGGGAAGTTGTTGTTATGGGCGTAGGCTCTTCATTACAGTTGAAAAGATGGCTGGTGTCATGTGATATGACTGTGAAAAAGAAATTTCTGAGATGGCCTTAGCAGTTTATGAGATTTCCAAGAACAGAGAGTTGATTAATAGATCCTGAGAATAGCAACCTTTCCTTTAGACCGCGAACGACAAATGTTATACTCTTACCTTACAATCACTAGATCAATGGAGAGGTCCCAACGCTCTTAAGTCAGGTTTGTTTTGAACGACAGAGGCGCATATGCAATCAATAAGCTTTTCTGGTACACAGAAGAAACAGGAACTCCATTCTATTGATGTTCAAAAGTAGTTTTTTTTTCTTGGTATTATCAAACTAAAATATATCATTTTAATTTTGTAATCAGCATTAAAATAAATTTCGCGAAGTATTTTTTGTCTCGTTGGTGGAAAATAAAACTTAATTTGATTTTGAGATTTTAAATAGAAGTTTCAAACTAAATTGTAGTTATGCAAATCCGACCAGTTCTTGTTGAATCTGAAGGTATATTATTAGGATTTTCCGGTCTAAGTTTTTTAAAGTGCGAAATAAAATTACATTATTCCACTTTTTTAACCCAACGTTTCGTTAATAACTTTTTAGCATCATCAGGGGTATTTGTTTATTCGTTAAATCTGTTACAAACAACTAATACAAAATATGTTAAATTACATACAAATACAAAATATATTGATTTTCCTAAATCCGTATAAAAATCAATTAAAAGTTCAACATTTTTCGGCCAAAGTGAAAAAATTTTTGTTTTTTGATTGTTGTTTTTTTTTATTGATCATAGCAAAAGCTAATTTCGGATAAATTGTGTTTACCCCAAAACTAGTTGTTACTTTTGTGCTTTTTTTGCAAAATGTGTTGTTATCATATTTAAAAATTAATTATTATAAATGAAACAAAAATGGAAACAAATTTTTGAGTTTTTGGTAGAAAAAATAAAAGAATGATTTCATTTTCTCTATTTGATGCAAAATAAAAGTAAATTTATAATTATATTTTTTAATAATATATTTCACATAGCTCCATAAATTTTAGTTCCTTTATTGTCCGTTAAAAAAAAAGTTTTTAGCGAAAAACTTGCTTCTTATTTATTAAAATTTTTGTATCTTTGTACCAAATTAATTTTTTGTCGTCGATATTTAAAATTAGTTTGGTTTTTGAGTTGTTCTTTTGTTTTTTTGTTTCTATCAAAATTAGTAATTAATAAATTTATATTAAACGAAAAATATGTTGATGTAAGCTTTATTTTGCTTTTGATAAAAATATTTTAATAATATTTTTTCAAGTCATAAGCTGTGAGTTTTTTATTTTTGAATGAGTAATCCATTTGATTTTTTTATTTAAATTATTTAGCAGTATATTTTCCGAACCATCATTAGATACTTTTTTTTTGTTCCAAATAATTTTTTTTAATTTAAGGCAAACACCTTTATTGGTCGAGATTAAAAACTAATTTTGTTTATAAGTTATATCGCTTTTGGTTTTCATCAAAAACGAAAATTAATTAAATTAAAAAAAGCCAACAAAATAGTGATATAATTGTTTCCTTATGTTCAATATTAAAAATAATTACTGAGTTAAAAAATTTGACATTACTATATGAACAGTTTTTTTATTATTCTTGTATTATATTATTTTATATTCAAATAAATAGTATTGTTTTTGAGATTTTTATCTTACTCTAAAATAAAAGTTTAAATTTTTTATTTTGTTTTATTTTATTTTATTTATTATTTTTTTTATTTTTTTTTACTAAAATAATAACATATTTATTTTTGTAGTTATAGTCCTTTTGAGTTCATTAAAAATGTATTAAAATAAGGTAAGTAAAAACTTTTCACTTGAGTTTTTTTTCAGGTCAAAATTAAAAAGAAATGTTGAGTAAAATTTTTGAATCCAAAATTATTTATTCAAAATTTTGTAATCCCAGATTTTGCATTATTTGTTTAAAGTAAACTGTTTTTGAATGATAATATTTTTTATTCGAATCATTAGCCTTTGCGTTTTTTATTTTTGAAACTCGCAGTTTTCTTTTAATTTATTTAAAACTTTATTTTCTTAATCAAATGTAAGCAATAGATTTTGACTTTTATTTTTTGTTGGGAAATAAAAATTAATTTTTTTTTAGTTTTCTCCTTTAATAAGGACGATTTATTTTTCAAATTTTTTCTACTATAATTTTTTCTTTAGAATATTAATAATAATCTTTTTTTAAGAATGCTCGAATAACTTTTTTTGTCGAGACTAAAAGTTTCTCTTCTTTTGGTTTAAATTAAGCAGCAAAAAATTGATTCATAACATTTTCGTGCTAGCTTTTGTCCTTTGTAAAATAAAACAGCACTCCTTTCATAGCAAATTAACTTTATTTTGCCTTTTATATAAATTAAAATTGTTTGAGCAAAATTCCAGATTATTTGTGGTAAACAATACAAAGAGAATAGATATAAATTTGTTTTTTGAGTTACAATTTTTGAAACATATAACTTTCAAATTTCGTTATTTTCTAAGATCGATAAACTCCACTTTTTGCCAACTTTTTCTTAATGGTGAAGGTAGGAAAATATTGTTTGCATTTAATAAACGAGGCCGGTTGTTGTGTTGCAGTGTAACAAATTAAATGGACTGGAATTACAGCCCTTGGTCGGGAAAAATCTCGAGTGGCTCCGGTACATAGAACCGGCTTATACCATTGTTTTTGTTTTTGATATAAGAGAAAAACTACAACATTTACACGCGGCGATTGTTACTTCATCAGCTAGCTTTTCGTGAACTGAGTATTGAACTCAAAATCTCCAACACTCATACCTTTATACTGGTTTAAGGCAAAATTAAGAAAAAAATTAATAATTTCCATTTCTCTCTTTCATGTTTCTTTTACCGTTTTTATTGTTATTATAAATACCACATCATTCCTGAGAAAGCTAGAGAGACTAGCGAAACGTCGGTTTGGAATGGTGAAATAAGTCTTTTATTTGCACCAAACGCTAACGATCAAAAGAGCCTAAGTGAAAACTCCTAGAAAAAACTCACAATAATTTCGGTATCTGCCCCCAACCCCCCTCTAGTGTGCGCCAACGACTCACAACGCATAATGCCTACAACACATACGCCACATATACAGTGTTGTGCAAAACAAAAGCAGCAATTTCAATATAATGGGCTGCATTTTTCAGGCTAATAGAATAATAGCAATAGTTTTTTCAAATATGTAGTAATCATTGGCAGGTCAGCTATTTATAAAACATTCACTAATTTAAAGCAGATACCAGTGGGCACAACAACAAAAATGTGTATTTTACCTAGCATGGAGTTGTGCAAAACTAAAGCAAGAAACCAATATTTTGGAAACGAATATTTCTTTTAGTAGGTTAGTAAAGATCCAACCTAAAGGTGTGATTGGAAATTGATTAGTGATCTCATATGACACTCCCTATTGATGTTTTATAGCGTTGAGTAACGGTTTGGTGCAAAATAGGCTTCAACCCCCAGCCAAATTATGATGCGAAACTAGTTGTTCTGCCTGTGAGAGACCTTAATACAAGAAATAGCTTATATCACTCCCTAATTTTGTTACAAAAATAAAGTTTTAAAAGAAAGAAAATTGCAGGCGCAGCAGAAAATGCGAAAAGAATAATTGTTTAGTACAAAACGACCCGTAATAGTACTCAAAACTAGAATCTATAATTATAATTATAATCTATAAATCAACGGGTTCGCACCCCGGGCAAAGCAACATCAAAATTTTAGAAATAAGGTTTTTCAATTCGAAGAAATTTTTCTAAGCGGGGTCGCCCCTCAGCAGTGTTTGGCAAGCGCTCCGGGTGTATTTCTGCCATGAAAAGCTTTCAGTGAAAACTCATCTGCCTTGCAGATGCCGTTCGGAGTCGGCATACAACATGTAGGTCCCGTCCGGCCAATTTGTAGGGAAAATCAAGAGGAGCACGACGCAAATTGGAAGAGAAGCTCGGCCTTAGATCTCTTCGGAGGTTATCGCGCCTTACATTTATTTATTTATTTTTATAAATCAACGAGCTTATAGTTTCTTATTCGTTAGTGCTTTAGTTTTTGCACAGCTCCATGCTAGGTAAAATGAACATTTTTGTTGTTGTGCACACTGGTATCTGCTTTAAGTTAGTGAATGTTTTATAAATACTTAACCTGTCATGACATATTTCGAAAAAACATTCCTTTAATTTTATTAGCATAAAAATACAGCGCATTATATATTTACATTGAAATTGCTGCTTCTGTATATAGGAACACCTAAAATTCTTTCGAATAAATTCGATTACCAGCTTTTAATATCCTGTAAGCATGGATAAGCGAAAGATTTTTATACTCAGCTGAGCAGAGCTCACAGAGTATATTAATTTTGTTCGCATAACGGTAATCCGTAACAGCATAAACTAATCGAGATAGATATAGACTTCTATATATCAAAATGATCTGGGCGAAAAAGAAATTCATTTAGCCATGTCCATCCGTCCGTCCGTCAGCCCGTTAACATGATACTTGAGTAAATTTTGATTCTGTAAGTTCCTGGGCACTCATATCAGATCGTTATTTATGAACGAAATCGGACTATAACCGCGCCAACTTTTTCGATATCGAAAATTTCGAAGAACCGAAAAAGTGCAATAATTCATTACTAAAGACTGATAAAGCTATGAAACTTGGTTGTACGTTGACCTTATGACGCAGAATAGACAATTAGTACAATTTTAGACAACGGGCGTGGCACCGTCCACTTTTAAAAGCATGTAATTTGAAAGTTTTGCAAGCTGTAATTTGGCAGTCGTTGAGGATGTCATGATGAAATTTGGCAGGAACGTTAATCCTATTACTATATGTGTGTTAAATAAAAATTAGTGAAATCCGATGGCGGATACGCCCATTTAAAAAAAAATTTTAAGTCAAATTTTAACAAAAAATTTAATATCTTTACAGTATATAAGTAAATTATGTCAACATTCAAATCCAGTAATGATATGGTGCAACAAAATACAAAATAAAAGAAAATTTCAAAATGGGCGTGGCTCGGCCCTTTTTCATTTAATTTGTCTAGAATACTTTTAATGTCATAAGTCGAGCAAAAATTTACCAATCCTTGTGAAATTTGGTAAGGGCATAGCTTCTATGCCGGTAACTGTTTTTCTGTGAAAATGGGTGAAATCGGTTGAAGCCACTCCCAGTTTTTATACACAGTCGACCGTCTGTCCTTTCGCTCGGCCGTTTACTAAACTTAGTTCACGTACTTATCTCAACTTTATTTTGGTATTAAAAATGGGCGAAATCCGACTATGACCACGCCCACTTTTTCGATATCGAAAATTTAGAAAATTAAAAAAATGCCATAATTCTATACCAAATACGAAAACAGGGATGAAACATAGTGATTGGATTCATTTTTTGACGCAAAATATAACTTTAGAAAAAACTTTGTAAAATGGGTGTGACACCTACCATATTAAGTAGAGGAAAATGAAAAGTTCTGCAGGGCGAAATCAAAATCCCTTGGAATCATCGCAGGAATACTTTTCGTTGTAATTCATATATAAATAAATTAGCAGTACCCGACCGATGATGTTCTGGGTCACCCTGGTCCACATTTTGGTCGATATCTCGAAAACGCCTTCATATATACAATCTAAGGGACACTCCCTTTTAAACCCCTCATTGATACCTTAATTTGATACCCATCATCGTACAAACGCATTCTAGAGTGCACCCCTGGTCACCTTTATGGCGATATCTCGAAAGGCGTCCACCTATAGACTAGGCCCACGCCCTTTTAAAATACTCACTAACACCCTAATTTGATACCCACATCGTACAAACACATTTATAGAGTCACCCCTTGTCCACTTTAGTGGCGAGTATCCCGAAAAGGCGTCACCTATAGAACTATGGCCCACTCCCTTCTAAAATACTCTTTAATACCTTGCATTGATACCCATGTCATACAAACACATTTCAGGGTTACCCTTGGTTATTTCCTACATGGTTGATTTCCCTAATTTTGTCTCCAAGGCCTCAACTGAGTATGTAATGTTCGTTTACACCCGAACTTAGCCTTCCTTACTTTGTTTTGATTTCGAGGTATAAAATGACAAAAAATTTAAGACGTTATTGAATTACAAAGTGTGACATTTACATATCGTACGGATGATCCTATGTAGATACAGTTTGATAAAATACATAGCTATCATATATACTATGTACTTATTAACCTAATCACAATAGTAATTGAATTTCGAAAATAAACTATGAAAGAAAATTTGAGACTTTCGCTTACTACTTATATGCAAATATTACCGATGTAACAACAAACAATGCATATGTATCTGAGTTTAAGGTTGCTTCGATTTTCCACCTGTACCAGATAAATTTATGCCGACTACACAAATATTTAAAAAGCTGAAGTAATTTTAATCAATAGGAATTTAACGCAAATTTATAAATGTAGTGAACACACAAGGGTTAAAAAAATGTTAAGATATACAATTGTGTATATGTAGTTATGATAGCGAGTAGTTTTATTTATTACATAGCAAACACAAATATATACTTATTATATGTACATATATCAAGTTTACACAAATACATATTTAAATAAACAATAACGCTCCTTGTATATCTAGAAATCTTGTAGTAAATTTCGTACTTTCCTACTACGCTTTTTACTTTATTAAAACTAACACACATTTTAATATCAATTATTCAAAATAAAGTACATGTGAATAATATATAATACATAGGAGACTGAAATATATCAAAAGTATTTAAACATAAGGTGCGATTAGTAACTCCATTAGGTAATATTTATGTAAACAATAACAAATATCATTACAAAATTAGAATTCAAGGTAAAGTGAATACTATGGACAAAAATATAATGACTTAAATTTAAAAATATATGTCACATATTAATTAGTTATTTTGGTAAACATTTTTTATTCGTAAACCTTATAGAGCCCGGTTTTTCAGTACAAGCTCAACTCAATTTGTCAGTAAACTACGCTTAACTTATTCTTAAGTTTTTCGGTCTATTTAACTGAAGTTTAAGCTGAGCTAAGCGGCCGATCTGACTAGATGTTAAACTCTAGTTGACCCATCAGTTATTTGTATGTCATTGGCAATGGCCTCGAATGTGCCAAAGCACTTGTGTTTGAGCACCATATGTCTCATGTTGATAACAAGGCATACTTCTAAAATCAAAAAGTTGTTTCGAATCAGTGTTCAACTTGAAAATCATAAAGTTCTCAGCAAAAAATTATATTTTATATATAATTTGAGAAAAATTTAAACACGTGACATCGGGCGGACAAGGCGACAGCTGTTTCGATTATACCTTGTAAATCACTCGCATCAAAGCATTTTCATTCCTCTGTGAGTGTTGGGAGTCGAACCCGCACTCCTACGATAGTATGAAATGGTTACAAATCGCATTCAGCTATGGCTCATGCTTAGTTGTTTCCTTTTGTGTAAAGTGTTTGTCATCCAATTGCCTTCTTTTGCATATATTCTCGTTTCTACCACTATCACATACTTCGTATGTATACTCTATGTGTTGGTATGCATATGTGTCTATGTTTGTACGCTAGGTTTCATGAGAAACTAAATGGTTGCATGTGTTGCTATTGTTCTATTTATATATTTTATAAGCCAAGTGTTGTCTGTCGTATGAGTTAATCGGTGATTGTCCCTGTATTGTACTTTAAATGTATGGAAACAAGTTTATTTGCAAGCAATTTTTAATTTTATAATTATTCATATGTGGAAATGTTAATATATTATAACTCCGCACTCCCGGAGAGAAAAGACTTTGCTAAGAGATTTACAAGGTGTATAATCGAAACAGCACGTTCCGCCTTGTCCGTCTCTGTATGTCACGCTCGTTGTTTATATATGTTTGTTCCCAAATTATTTATAAATTAGTGTTGCGTAGTAAACAAAATCAGTTGCTTACAGTATCTATACTACTTATCGGAGATAATATAAAGTAGAAACAATGTTGCTCATACAATAAACAGTCAATCACCAAGGCGTCCTTAACTGTGGACTGAAAAGTGCTCAGTGTAGTGTGATATACTGGGCAGTTTAAATTTGATCGCTACAGTTTTAAGCATAACTTAGTTGTATATGCGTAGTCTTAGTAAGCACTGTTGCATGATAAAACACGGCTAAAGAGTTTCATATTATCTGAGATACACTGTTTTTTGAGTCGAAAAGATAGAATTGTTGGTGTCTGATTTTTTTTTTTTTTTTGGGTGTTTATTTTTGAAATAAATTGTTGATAATGTTGTTTTTTACAAGATCTATACCTTGGATATAAAATTTTTTTTTTTTTATAAAATGGTATCTTGCTAAAGAAGTTTGATAATTCATTACACTTTTGAAAAAGATGCATATTTTTTTCATCTGAAAAAATTTTTTTTAATTCAGTATTGAGCGATTCCAGTTTTTTACTGCGGCGTTTTTTTAAGCTGGTCCGTCTTGTTTATATTTTATTAATCAGAGTATTTAAATAGTTAGATTCATAAATCTTGTTTAAAGATAACAGCATATGGCAAGAATTTTTTTTTTTTTTTTGTGATGTTATTCTTCACATTTATGTCCATTTGGGACTGTATCAAAATTGGTTTTCCGGATCATATTGGCTTCACCTCCTGTTTTTTACTTATGTGATTTAAAATTTTTGATATCGTGTCATGTTATACGATATGTTTAAATATTTTTGTAAAGTGTTGGTTTGAACGTTTAAATGCCAGTGTAAAAATCCATGTAAAAAATAATATGTATAGCGCGATTAAACATGCCTTCCTTAATGGCGCTTAGCCCGTTTAAACGGTTCTGGCCGTCTAACAAGGTGCGCCAGTCGCTTCTTCGCTCTGCCAACTGGCGCGATTGTCACACCAAGCGAGTTTAAATCGTTTGTACCTGTACCTTCAGTCCGGAGTGGGGCCGCACCTCTACCTCTGCTATCATAG
>JARSSU010004599.1:0-57912 GCA_029619165.1 Eurosta solidaginis | reverse complement strand
TGTTGATTGCGTTTATGTTCACTCAAGTGCGGCAGCTCCTGCATACGTCCCGTTCTGACGGGGCGCAAGCTAGCGCACGGTCTCCAAAGTGCAGTCGGGGTTGTGTTTTCTTGCTCATGCTTAAGCTTTGTTAAGAGCAACACAACACACAAATCCCAGGTTTTACTAATTTGTATTGTGATTGGTAGTGATTGATTACTGTGCATTAATTTGCGTTCCCAATGAAAAAAAAAAAAAAAAAAAATAAACCGTATTTAGTAGAAGTGAGAATCCCAAGCTTCATGAAAAAATTTGAGGTATTCAAACCAATCAACAACACCCAGAAGTTTTGAAGCATGTATCACATTAGAAATTGCGAACATAAGAATTCTTGCGTAACCACGAACGAAATAATTCTACACAATATTATATGCTAGATGTCGTACGACACTTTACCGCAATATTGAATCTGCGAAAGTACACAGATCCATCACAACTAAACCACCATTGTCATACACAATGCCCCCCTACTCACCACCTATCTTTGTAGTCAGCGTTTTCCTGATGTGTGTCTGGTGTGTATCGTTAGTATGTTGAGTAGCTCTATCGCGTGACATAATTATTGGACTGGCGGGTGCACTGGTGTACTGTTCGTTGTGCGACTCCTAATTGTCTGGTCTCTTCTGTCTTAAAACACGCAAACGGGGGGTTTTTGCGTGATGCGGAGTGGGGAGTTTGACCATTAAGACCGTCCAACAATCTAGTCTTCGTAGTGAGAGTGCTGATGGTGGGTTCCAACTGTACTAAATATTGATAGCTACGTCATGTCTGATGCTTGATGAACATTCATTTGAATACGCTGTGGATATCATGTTGTACATCTCCTTCTAACACCTTGCGTGCACAAGCACCCATCAATAAATTGATGAAAAAAACATTTCCTGTCTCACATAAAGCAATTGCTGCACGTCATTGTCAAAACACTGCCTCTCATGTCTCCCTGGTTGCTGTTGTGTGGTTTGTCAGTTGACACTGCTATGAGTCTTGTCCTTTCTACTTGCTGCATCTGTCTCGCTGAAAAAGTCATGTGCCAAGTCTTGCCTATGTGCATACATGTGCAGTCTTCTCTGTTGTCTGTTGGCCGATTATACTGTTCGCTCATCGACCTGGCTGTCCTCTGGGCACTGTCTTGATATCAGATCTAGCTCCACTGCTTGGTGAAGAAGATCTGCTCCGTCAATGGGGTCTGTGTGTGAACCTGTAGAATGCCTGCTCGTCATTGGGCCTGATAACCTAGTTCTGTGCATCGTGGGTCATTCGCTGGACATGTGAACACAGTGATCTCTCCTCCTACGTAAACATGTCTGCTGGATTGAGTCTGACATGTTGGATTGTAGCTGCTTTTCGTCTGTCTGCCTACATGTTTCTGACCTAGCGTTGTCACTAGTCTGACACCCGTACGATACTTGCGAGAGGTCTGTCCGGAGATTCATCGACTGTTAAAACAATATGAAATTTCCGCACCCAACACGGCACGCGTTAATATGTTGTGTAGCTGCGCAGGGTATTTGGTACGTCCACCAGCGTAATTCTGTGTATGCGTCGTATCCTTTTGCGACACAGTAGAGATCCCACCCAATCTCAACACCTAAGAACTCTAATAAGTTTTTACCACGCGACTTGTTTATAAGGCGATTACTGTTGTTGGTATTGCGATGCGGCGAATCCTGTATCAACAGTGAATAACAGGAATACACGTTAATTGAAATAGTGTGGCCTGCGCCACATTTAATTATTCACTCCTCATCTTTTGCGTAACACGGACTATCATTAATTGCTAATACGTATTATAGCGTGGATATATCTACAACATCAATCCACTTACTGCTAGAACCCTTTATATGGCGAGGGAAAACGCTATATTCTTTAATGACTCCTTTATAACTCCGAAAGTACATTGTATATTGCGGTCCCCTAGAGACAAGGCAGCGCGAAATATGTTATTGCGCTCCTATTGAATAAAAGCCAGAGTGGATCCCCCATTCCAACAGCCACGGTCCCCTCGACCAACATAAGAAAGCAAGTGAGATACCGACCTAGTCTTGCTGCCAGCAATGGTTGTCCGCTACCCGAATACACAGTTTTCAACATTTTGCGTGTTAGCTGATCGTCGGGGGGGAGATCCGACAACGATCCTTACATTGGGGACTTCTGCTCTAAATGTATTATTTTATGGCGAGTGGAAGAAGGTGTGCAGGCTGAATTCGCTTCGTTTAGCTCTCTAGTCACAGTCCTGCGGCCCTCTCCGGCCGTGATTTGCGTCGAAAAAGGTGTCCTACAAATTTGAACAAGAATAAAAAATTAAATGATTATTGCGGTTCAATAATTTCGCGCGCAGCAGGAGTATCGCCCGATCGAAATGGGGAGATCCAACAACGCAATAGATGCTGGGTGGTGTGATTTGACTTGCTGCCTGGGCTGGGTCAGTTCATTATCCCTCCCCTTCTGAGATCGTTCTAATGCTTATTCCACTTTGCCGTCACCCCGCCAACCAGAAAAAGAAGCACCAAAGAAAAACAATCCACACCTCACCTAAATCCTGTAGTCCTGTCTTCTGAGTCTCTGTTTCTTGTCCTGTCGGAGTCACCATAAGCTATCAACGGAATCCACAGACCCAACAAGGGTCCGTTGCCTGCGAAATGAGCGACCTCTGTTCATATATGTTCGATTGGTAGTGTCCCCCTTTTGTCTATTTGTGTCAAATATATTACTTTCTCCAATACCCCCCCTTCTGCTATCCATATATTTAACTACCACTTTCTCTTTTGCGTTCACACCTATCGCGTGAGCCCCTCCTGCCACCGCTCCCGCGAGGACACATCATTTCCAATTCATTTTGTCATTTGCGGATTATATGAAGGTAGCTTTAATTTCGTTGTGTAGCGTGTCAGGAGTAGAGGGAATTTATCACACTGGTTAAAACAAGGCTCATTGTACTTTTTTATTATCCAATTCGAACGAGAAGTGTTATGTATTGCGCTCCGACACGACAAATGGGGGCCTAAACCACACTAGTCTGATGTCGAATGTTATTTCCGTAAGATCTAGAGATTAGTCTGTTTTGTCGGCCTTGCCTGGGTCTCGTGGCTGGGCCTTGTCACGTAGCCTCGGCTCGGTGGGCGATTCGTTGCGCCCACACTTCGCTCAAAATTGGTCTCTAGGAGTCTGGTTTGGCTGACTTAGTTGGTCTCCATGTGTCAGGTATCGTTTTTTTTTTTTTTTTTTTTTTTTTTTTTTTTTTTTTTTTCTTTTTTTTTTTTTTTTTTTATTTATTTTTTTGTTGTTGTTGTTTGTTTTATGTTGTGTTTTTGTGTTTTTTATTTTTTTTTGTTTTGTGTTTTTTTGGTTTTAGTTTTTTTTTTTTTTTTTTTTTTTTTGTTTGGTTTGTTTTTTTTTTTTGTTTTTTTTTTTCTTTTTTTTTGTTCTGTTTTTTTTTTTTTTTTTTTTTTTTTTTGTTTTTGTTTTTTTTTTTTTTTTTGTTTTTTTTTTTTGTTTAGTTTTTTGTTGGTTTTTTTTTTGTTTTTTTTTGTTTTTGTTTTTTTTTTTTTGTTTATTTTTTTTTTTTTTTTTTTTTTTTTTTTTTTTTTTTTGTTTGTGTTTTTGTTTTTTTTTGTTTTTTTTGTTGGTTTTTCTTTTTCTTTTGTTTGTTTTTGGTTTTTTTTTTTGTTTTTTTTTGTTTTTGTTTTTGTGTTTTTTTTTTTTTTTCACTAGAATTCTTAAAAATTTTGCGTTTGCTACACAGACAGCTCTGTTGTTTCTTGTTTTTTTTTTTTCTGGCTTTCTCTTTATATAGTGTCATTGTGGCTGTCTGTGAATTTTTTTGTATTTCTCATTTTTTTTTGTTTCTTTATTTTTTCTCTATGTTGTGTTTTATTTTTTAATTGCGTTTTTGGTGTGTGTTGTTGTCCAGTTCAACCTAACTTTCTTTTTATTTTAGTTTCAGTCGTTTTTATTTGCTGCCATTTATCTGTAAATTTGTCATTTGTCTGTTACCTAACACACACTAGTCACTCATGTAGTTTTTTTTGTTGTTTTCTTTTGTCTTTTTTGTTACTTTCTGTGTTTACACAAAACTTTTGTTGGTTATCCCTTTTCTTGTTGTAGTTTTCCTAGTGAATAACCATTTTTGTTTAGTTTCCGGTGATGCTGCTGTGTGGCCTACATTTCTTCTCGGCAGATTTTTTTTTTTAATTTTGTTTTTCTTTTTTTTGTCGTTGAAGTATTTATTTATTATTTTATTTGTTTTTCTCTTTTATACAATAATTTTTTTTCTCCCTGTTTTTTTAATTTATTATTCTTACTTTTATTTTTTCTTTTTTTTTTCTTATCTTCCATATAGATAGCTACTTTTAATCTTGGCGAATCCATTATATTTTAATTTTTTTGTCTATTTTATTTAATTAATAAATTATATATAAAATCTTTAAACTTAAATCTTTTCTGAATTGATCCACAATATTTCACATTTTTATTTTCTATATTATTCTTTTAAATCTTTAATACTTCTGATCATCATATCTATTTTCATTTTTGTCTTACCAAATCAACATCAGCAAACAAAGTTGATTTTTTTTATTAATTCCTTTTTTTTATTTTCAAGTACGAATATTTGTTCTTGGTTGAGAAATTTATTATTGCTGATGTGTTAAGTTTTTGTTTTGTTTTTTGAAATTTGTCGTTAAATTATTTATTTATAGCTTTTATTTATTTTTTCTTTTGTTTTCTTTTTTTTTTTTAAAAAACAGAAGAAAGTAACTTGTGGCGAATGATGAAGGTTGTTACGTTGGTTTATTGTTTTTAAGGCTATCTTTTAATGATATGTTGTTTTCCCCTCGCGGACCTTACACTAGCGTATGTCAGGAGAATATTTATTAGATTTTGGTGGTGGTTTGTGTGGGAAGGGTGTTTTTTCGTGTGTTTGTTTATGTTTCTTCTTTTTGCCTACTATGTGATCTTTTATTCAATTTTTTATTTTTTATCTTATTTTTATTTTTCTTTTTTATTTAAATATGTTTTTTTTTTTTTTTGTATCCTCTACCCTTTCCTTTTGTTTTTTTCATATTTTTGTATTTTTTTTTTTTTTTATTTTTTTTTCCATCCCTTAGAATACTTTTTTTTCTTTTTTTTATTTTTTATATTAAAATTATATATTTTTTTTCTTATGTGTTTTTTAAATTTTGTTTTTTTTTTGTTTTTTTAATTGTTTTTTTTTTTTTTTTTTTTTTTTTTATTTTTTTTTTTTTTTTTTTCTTTGCTTTATCCCTTTTTCTTTTTTTTTTTTTTGGCTATTTTTTTATTTACCGCTGTGCAGTTAAAGATGCCACACACTATTATGTAAATACCAAAGGGAATAGCGTGAGGGTGGGCGGAACTGGGTGAAATATTTTTTTTTTTTAAATAAAATAGAACTTTGTTAAGTGGAGATTTACTGTTCTCTCTTTACCCAAATTAATTTAACATAAATAAAAAATTGAAAAAAAAATTGCAAATTAAACATGGTTATTAATTAAACCATAGAAAATAAAGTCTATCCAAACATTTCTTGTGGTATTAAACTATAAACTAATCTTCCACATAGAAATATTCATATAATAAAACTCCGTGCTATAACAACACAACAATGGGCTTTAGTTGTATTGTGATATTGACGTTCCTAACCATAACAAAATAATTACTAACAACTGGTCCCAAAGTGCTCACTGTCAACGACTGAGGAGGTAGGTCAGATACAAAAGCTGTCTGTGGTCCCATGGATATGCCTTTCAAATTTTCACAAAGTCTAACTGTAGAAAAACAGACAAAAAATAAGTCTCTTAATTCATAAAAATCACAAATGATTTCCCCTAATCCATTTTCTCTCCTGATCCCTACTTTCATTCTTCCCTGCCTCTGTACCGCGTCTGATGAGCCGCCAGATATCCCTACATCGGAAATATCCACAGACAATTGTGATATTTTAAAAATACAATTTTAGGTCAAAATTTCGAAAAGAGTAGTATATTAACATGAAAAACATCATATTTAATAGTGCAAATCAGGACAACATAAACAAAATTTGTAAAAAGCCCGAAAGCTACTAAACGGTGCCCTAAAACTTACACGACAACATGAAGAAAACCAGGCTAATTACTCAATAAAATTTTTAGTTTTTTTTCACCTTGTGTTTGTTGTAGGGTAATTTGTTTTATTTGTTTTGTATTTTTTTTAAATTATAAAAAATTTTCTGTTTTTTTATTTTTTAATTTCCATTTTAATTTATCTTTCTTCGTATTATTTTTTCATTTTTTATTTTACCTACTAATTTTTTTAAAATTTTAAAAAAGAAAACAACAAAACTTTTAATTATTATTTTATAAAACACTAAAAAAATATCAATTTTTAATTAATAATAAAAAAAAAACAAAAAAAAACAAAATCACAACAAATTTTATTGAATAATGTTTTTCATTCCATACATATTTTTTAATTATATTTAAAAAATTACACATACATAAAAATACACCATCTCAGTTAATAGAAGCAGGAACAGTCCGCTACCTCTTTTTGTTACAATAAATTATCATTGTTGTAATGTTTTATATACCTCTTCTCGGATCTCGTAATATTTATAGTTTTTGTTTTATTGTTCTTTGCGTATTTTTTCGGTTATAGTGTTTTTCATTCCTTGAATTGCTTCTATCTCTTGGTTTGAATTATTATGTATTGTTCCTTTCCCGTTATTTTTTAAACCTCTCTTCTTTCGGTTGTTCCCGTTTTGTCTTTTTCTGCCTCATATTCTTTTGGCTATTTTCCGGTTTTCATTCTCTCCCTGGATATTTTTTTTTTCCTCAATGAGAGAGGAATTATTGATAATTATATGTTTTTGACATTTGAGCATCTATAAATAGATCAATGTGCATTTTGTCATGTTTCAATTTTTTTGTGTGTTGTGGCGTCATATATTTTTTGTCTATTTTTGTTTATCGGTTATTTTATTGTTTTTTTTATTTGAATTCTTGGCTTGTTCTTTATTGTATTTGTTCAATTGTTTTGAGATTTATGTTTCGTAGGGTATTACGTATTTCTTATTCTTTGTTGTAGATTATATTGTGCTAACCTTACTACTTTTCTCTAGTTGAACTTTTTTTTAATTAGTTTTTTGTCTTCAGGTTGCATATTCTTATATCATATTCTTTATACTTGGTATTATTTTTTTTTTTTTGTATCTTGTGTTTTATACAACATCAACATTTATTATTTTTTTTTTTTATTTTTTTTTTATTACAAAAATTATGTTTATTTTTAATTTTTTTTTATTATTTTTTTAAAAATAAATTTTTTATAGAAAGATCATTTTAGAAAATAAAAAAAAAAAAGAAAAAAAATAAATATTCTTAAAAAAGAAACAAAAGAAATGCTATTTTTTTTTTTTAAGTTTATTTTTTTTTATTTTTTAAAACAATATTTTTTATAATTCAATAGTCTGAAAGTTGTTGTTGTTCGCTTTGATCTTCTACTTTTCTGCGGTCTTACGTCTTTTGTTGCTTTGCGTTGCATGGCTTCTTGCGTGCTGGGTGCTTTCTTTGGTATTAGTTCTTGTGGCTGAGTGAGGTGGGCATACATCTGGTTTTGTGGTTTTGAACAGAAGAGTTATGTAAATTAGTGCCTAAATGTAATTTTAGTGATTGTGTGGGTTGGGTTGGGTATTGTGGGGGGGGGGGGGGGGGGGGGGGGGGGGGGGTTTTGGTGTGGGTGTATGATGTGTTTTTCTGCGTTGGGGTAGGTGGCTTATGGATGCTGGGAGAGAGGTGGTTTTTGAGGGAGATGGGGTGCGGTGCGGGAGGGAAGGGGGGGGTGGTTTGGGGGATATTGGGTATGATGATTATAGTTGTTGGGATGGGTGATTGGGACACTCTTCGTTTTCCCGGGGGTGGACGCTGATGGGCTTATCGAGGGATGAGAGTGTTTTGGGTGTGGTTATGTTTATGGCGAGGAGTTTGCTTTTCTGCGTTTGTTGACTTGGCTGTGTTTTGTTTGGTTTGTTGGGGTACTCTGTTTGTGGTCTTGGGCGTGCGTTGGGTTCTGGTAGGGAGTACCTTTCGTCGTTATAAAAAATAGCTTGGTAATTTATTTTTTTTTTTATTTTTACTTTATATTTATTTTATTTTTATTTTTTTTAATATATTTTTTTTAACTTTTTGGTGATATAACGCGATTTCGTTGTCCCCGAATTTACACAATTTCGATCTCCGGCACAATACAAAACCTAAATACACCATTTAAATTACGCGGACAAAAAAGTAAAAATTTTTATTTTATTTTGTTCTTATCAATGAATTTGTTTTTACTTAGATATTTTTTTTTTTTTTCTTGTTGGTGTTTTTTGTGTGTGTGGTAACAATTTATTTAGTTTTTTTGCTTTATTATGCTTATTCTCATATTTTTAAAAAATTATATTATGTTAATGATAATAATTTTTAAAAAAACAACTTACAAAATTTTACGTTTTTGTTTTGTATTTATTTAAAAAAAAACAACAATAAATTACAAATAATTAATAATATTACGTTTTTTTACACAACAACAGCATTACAAACACTCATTATCACAGAAGTATATAAATACAAGTACAACACTAAAAAAAAGAAAAGAAAAGAAAAAAAAAAGAAAAAATTTTTTGTTAAAACAAGAATTAAAAAAACCCACACCAATACTGTCGTAGTTACGATGCATGTTCAGCAAAACAAGAAAAAGAGAACAAAAAGACATTGGTTGGAAGAAGAAGATGAGAACACAAAAGAAAAAATAATATAAAATACAAATAATTAAAAAAAAAAAAATACAAATTATTTAAAAATTTTTTAAAAAAAAAATTTAAAGGCTATATAAACGAAGTATGAAAGATAATAAATTTAAAACAAGGAGATGTGTTAGGGTCATGGCCCAGATAAGAGTTGAAGAAAAAAGTGGTGTGTGGAGTGAGTATGATGTCTAAGCCTACTCTCCCGTTTTTTGGGGTGATTTTATTTCACCTATGCCCACGACCCAAGCCAATAGGTGGTATACTAAACAGAATAACAACACAAATTTATTTAAAAAAAATTATGACATAAAACAAAAAATGGAAAAAAGAACAGGAAAGGAAAAAACACCAAAAAGAAAAAAAAAAGATTAAAAAAAACACCCCCCCACCAGGTTTTGGAAACCAAGATTGTAGGAAAATAAAAATGTATATTAATTAAAATTTAAAAAAGAAAAATTATGAATTAAAAATAAGACAAAACACGAGAGATGGTTAAAAAGGCAGACAAATTTAAAAAAAGGCAACGGAATTTAGCCCGGATAGACAAAAACATAAAGACATTAAAAAAAAAAATGAAGTATAAACATAAAAAAAAACATTTGTTTAAAATTTTTTTTGTTTTTATTAAAAGAAAATACAAGATAATGAATAAAAAAAAAAAGAAAAATGCCAATAACTTTTTTTTTTTTGTTGAATTTAGTAGCAAGTCATACATAAACAAATTATGGTGGTGTGAAGGCTAAATGAATAAAAATTTCAAATAATAATTTATAAAAAAGAATTAGAAAAATCTAACAGTGAGTTTTTGTTTTAAAAACAAAAAAAGGCACCACTTTGGATAATATAAGCCATAAACAAAAAAACTTTCGAGGAGAGATCGCAAACCAAGATGGAAGGCTAATTAAAGTTATTAAAATTATGCGATGTATGGGATGTATCGGTGATAAAGTTTGGAAACGATTTTCTCACCCGTTTATGTTATATTTCTCTGTTTCTCTATTTTCATTCCACCTTCCATCCCGTGGTCAAATTTGGTTTTTGGGTGGGAGACAACCGGTTTCCGGAGTTTGTGCCATCATCCACCGCTCCTGTCAGATTTTCCCGTTTCTCCGCTTCTGATCTTATTTTAGAATCGTTTTGGGCGTTTCCCTGTATATTTTTTCTATTATATTCGTAATGTGCAAACTGAGCAGCGTTTTTTTTGTCCAAATTGATGCTCTGTATTGTATCTTATAGCATTAAGATTCTAAATATGTGTATTGGTGTTGGAGCGATTTTAACCATTGTGCTTAATGACATTGTGATCGCCGTGTTCATGTATAAATTAATACAATGCATCAGAAACGGCGGAGGGTTGGTTTCATCTAAAATCGATTGAAACTAGTATGGCTGACCTGGGGTAGGCTAAATAATCCGTGATTTTAGGTCGTAATACTTGAACTTTAACTTTCTTCTCTTTGTTCTTTCTTATCTTTGTGGGTTTTGTTGATTGATTTGGGTTGTTAATTCTATCATTTTGGTGTTTTATTTTCGTTTGTTGGTGTGTTTGTCCCTGTTGTACCTGTGTGATATCGTTTGTTTCTGGGGTTTTCTTTGTAACAGAGTTTTGTAGAAAAAAAAAGAAAATAAAAAAAAAAAGGCTCGAATATTTTTGTGGTCATAGAATTTTTGTGTTTAGAAAACTTTACTGTTCGTTTTATTAAGATGTTCAAGAAAATATATTCTAGGGTCTACCTAGGACCGTCTGGGTAATGTTTTCTGTTTGTAGATTTCCTGTTTTTCGAGTGTACGTTGATACACGACGTTTTGCTTTATATTAGTTGAAGACGCGGAGCCGCGTAACCTTGTGAGCAGATAAAAAAACACGATATTCTGCGAAGGTAAGCTCTTTCAGGGTATAATGGTTTGGATTCCGTATTTTTTTTATAAAATGCTCAGTTTGAGCAGAGCTCACAAGTATAATAAACTTTTTTGAATTGGATAACGGTTGGATTGTACAGGTATAAGGAAACAACTCCGCGGGGGTTCTATGCGCATATCATTCAACACACAATTAATCATTGCAGTATCGAAAAAGAAGAAATTTGCGATATGAATTGCCTATGTTCCGTCCGGTCCGTACGCGATCCGGTCTGTCCGTTAACACGACAAACTGAGCTAATATTTGAGGTACTCTTGTGAATATTTGGTAGTAGATGTCCTTTTCACATCAATCTCAGAATCGCTATTTAAAATGAACGATATCGGACAATAACCACAAAAGGCCCATTTTTCGATATCAAGAAATTTCGAAAAACCCAAAAATGCGATAATTCATTTTGCGAAATGGCGGTTACAGAAGCGATGGCAAACATCTTGGTAGATGGGTTTGACGTTATTGGGACCAGACAAATTAGAAAATTAGTAAGATTATGGCGACAACTATGGGCGGGGCACCGCTCATCAGTGTGGGTGTGGAGGCAGAACGAGAACACCATAGAGAAGGAAAGGAAGAAGGGGGGAGGGGGAAAAGAGGCTTGGGTGGGGTAAAAAGGGAAGGAATTATAAAAGTAGATGAAAATTGCAAGCTGTACATCGGGGGGGGGGGGACGGGAAGAAGTGAAATGTACGCAAAAGAGAGGTCTATATGAAGATATGACATGAATGAATTTGCCAGGAACGTTACTGAAGGGAAGAGACAGTATTACTGGGGGTATGAATAGAGATGGGAGGAGGGAGAAAAGGGGCAGCGAGGATAAAAAAATACAACTGTGTGTGAGTAACAAGGACGCTTAAAATGAGGGGGGAGAAGATTGCGAGGAGATCAGGAACACGGACACTAAAGAAAAGGAGATTATAGTGTGACGAACGGGGTAGAGAAAAAAATTACAAGTGGGGATGAAAAATTTCAAATTCTTATAGGGCCAAAAATGGTTTATCTCATTATCTTTTCTGTATATAAGTAAATTAAGTCAAAATTCAACTCCAGTAATGATATGATGCAACAAAATACAAAAATAAAAGAAAATTTCAAAATGGGCGTGGCTCCACCCATTTTCATTTAGTTTGTCTAGAATACTTTTAATGCCATAAGTCGAACAAAAATTTACCAATCCTTCTCAAATTTGGTAGGGGCATAGATTCTATGACGGTAACTGTTCTCTGTGAAAATGGGCGAAACCGGTGGAAGCCACGCCCAGTTTTTATACACAGTCCACCCTCTGTCCTTCGCTCGGCCGTTAACACAATAACTTGAGCAAAAACCGATGTATCTTTATTAACTTAGCCCACGTACTTATCTGAACTCACTTTATCTTGGTATAAAAAATGGCCGAAATCCGACCATAACCACGCCCACTTTATCGATATCGAAAATTACGAAAAATGAAAAAAATGCCATAATTCTATACCAAATACGAAAAAAGGGTGAAACATGGTAACTGGATTGGTTTATTGACGCAAAATATAACTTTGGAAAAAACTTTGTAAAATGGGTGTGACACCTACCATATTAAGTAGAAGAAAATGAAAAAGTTCTACAAGGCGAAATCAACAGCCCTTGGAATCTTGGCAGGAATACTGTTAGTGGTATTGCATATATAAATAAATTAGCAGTACCCGACAGATGATTTTCTGGATCACCTGGTCCACATATTAGTCGATATTGCGAGAACGCTTTCACATATACATCTAAGGGCCACTCGCTTTTAAACCCTTATTAATACCTTTAATTTGATATCCATATCGTGAAACATTCTAGAGTCACCCCTGGCCCACCCTAATGGCGATATCTCGAAAAGGCGTTCACCTAGAGACTTAATGCCCACTCCCTCTTAAAATGCTCAGTAACACCTTTCGTTTGATACCCATATCGTACAAACAATTCTAGAGTCACCCCTGGCCCACCCTAATGACGATATCTCGAAAAGGCGTCCACCTATATACCTCATGCCCACTCCCTCTTAAAATGCTCAGTAACACCTTTCGTTTGATACCCATATCGTACAAACATTCTAGAGTCACCCTGGTCCACTTATATGGCGATATCTCGAAAAGGCGTCCACCTAGAGACCTAATGCCCACTCCCTCTTAAAATGCTCAGTAACACCTTTCGTTTGATACCCATATCGTACAGACACATTCTAGAGTCACCCCTGGCCCACCCTAATGACGATATCTCGAAAAGGCGTCCACCTATATACCTAATGCCCACTCCCTCTTAAAATGCGCAGTAACACCTTTCGTTTGATACCCATATCGTACAAACATTCTAGAGTCACCCCTTGGTCCACCTTTATGGCGATATCTCGAAAAGGCGTCCACCTATAGAACTAAGGATTACTCCCTTTTAAAATACTCATTGCCACCTTTAATTTGATATCCCATATCGTGAAACATTCTAGAGTCACCCCTGGCCCACCCTAATGGCGATATCTCGAAAAGGCGTTCACCTAGAGACTAATGCCCACTCCCTCTTAAAATGCTCAGTAACACCTTTCATTTGATACCCGTATCGTACAAACAAATTCTAGAGTCAGCCCTGGTCCACCTTTATGCCGATATCTCTAAATGGCGTCCATCCATAGAACTATGGCCTACTCTCTCTTAAAATACTCTTTAATACCTTCCATTTGATACACATGTCATACAACCACATTCCAGGGTTACCCTAGGTTCATTTTCCTACATGGTGATTTTCCTTATTTTGTCTCCATAGCTCTCAACTGAGTATGTAATGTTCGGTTAAACCCGAACTTAGCCTTCCTTATTTGTTTTACTGTAATCTCTAATATGTTCTCTGAACCTCGTTCTTATTTTCCGTCCTGTTTATCCTATATAACTATGCTGGCATCCGCAGGTAAGCTTGTATACGCCGTGGCTGCTAAACGGATCCTCTGAGTTAGTGTTAGATCTTAGTTTTCGCCCTAGATTGTTCGATGTTTTGAATGCTGTGCTAGTGTTGTATTTTTTAAAGAAGTTTGCCAATTTATATATTTTTTTCCAGTATATGTCATAGCCGTCCAGCTATTATTTTCTTTTTCTTATTTCTCTTTGGTTCTCCATTTGTCCTTCTGAGCTTATTTCTAGTGCTTTTTTTTATATCCGTTGTTTGCAGCGATATTATATATGACCTCAAGTTCTCTCTTATATGCCTCTTGTGTAAGTGGTGTTCTTTCAAGTCTATGTACCAAGTGCCTTAATGCTGCATTTTTATGCTGTTGGGGGTGATTTGAGGTATTGTGCATTGTTGTGTCGGTGGCCGTTGGCTTTCTATATATGCCATAGTTAAATCTTTTGGCTTCTTTATCAATATTTATCGTGAGGTCTAGATAGTTGATTTTTCTGTTTTTTCGGTTTCCATTGTAAATTTTATATTTCCGTGCTGCTTGTTGAGGTATTCCAGCACAAGCTCCTCGTTATTAGTAGTTAAAACGCATATTATGTCATCCACGTATCTAGCATAAAATGACACGCCTAATTCCGACTTCATTCCTGTATGTAGTTTTATTCTAGATTTTGCATGAACACTTCCATAAGTATTGCTGATGTGGGGCTTCCCATTCCAAGACCGTTTGTTTGTCTATATAGTTTACTGTTGAATTGAAAATAGTTTTGACATAAAGTGGTCTTAGCGTATTTGTGATTTGCAAATTTTTCACTTTGTTGTTTGTATTATGAACTATTATTGAGCTAACTATGTCCCAAAGTATCCGATAGTGATATAGATGGGTATAAATCTTTATGTCAAAAGATACAAATTTGCTGTTCCTTGTTAACTCTACGGTCACAAGTCTCTCTATTAGTTCTGTTGTGTTAGCTATTGCATATCCGTTCCTTAGCTCCAGAGTATCTTTCAATATCATTTTTAAATTTTTGGACTGCTTGTAACATGGTGCCGATTTAAAATTAATGATGGGCCTCATTGGCATGTCCGGCTTGTGGATTTTTGGTAGCGCAATCAGTGGAGGAGCCGAAGGGTTCATTTGGACCAATCTATGTGCCATGTTAGAATCTATTATATTTGTTACATTTTTTATAGCAACTTTGATTTGTTTTTGGTATTCATCTGTGGGATGCTCTCTCATTCTACGACATTTCATTTCCTCTATGAGATTTTCGGTTTAGGATATATATTTCCGTTGCTATCTAGACCTCACGATAAATATTGATAAAGAAGCCAAAAGATTTAACTATGACATATATAGAAAGCTAACGGCCACCGACGCAATAATACACAATAACTCAAATCACCGCCAACAGCATAAAAATGCAGCATTAAGGCACTTGGTACATAGACTTGAAAGAACACCTCTTACACAAGAGGCATATAAGAGAGAACTTGAGGTCATATATAATATCGCTGCAAACAACGGATATAAAAAAGCACTAGTAGATAATCTCAGAAGGACAAATGGAGAACCAAAAAGAAATAATGAAAAAGAAAATAATAGATGGACGACTATGACATATACTGGAAAAGCAACATATAAATTGGCACACTTCTTTAAAAAATACAACATTAACACAGCATTCAAAACATCGAACAATCTAGGGCGAAAACTAAGAACTAACACTAACTCAGAGGATAAGTTTAGCAGCCACGGCGTATACAAGCTTACCTGCGGATGCCGGCATAGTTACATAGGACAAACAGGACGGCAAATAAGAACGAAGTTCAGAGAACATATTAGAGATTACAACAAAAAAATACGGAATCCAAACATTATAGCCGAGTCTAACTTCGCGAATCACATGGTATAGAATGAATGTTCCCCAGCAAACATCAATAACACAGTTAGGGTTCTTCACATACAAGCAAAAGGCCGATGTCTCAACGTACTCGAAAACATGGAAATCTACAAACAGAAAACATTCGACGGTAGAATATTAAACGAACAGTTAAACACAATTTATGACACAATATTCGAGCCTTTAAAACTTGTTTACAAGAAAAAAAGTAATCACACAGGTACAACAGGCAAACACACAACATCAAATAAACACAAAACGATTAACGCACCAAAACAGCAAACCCACAAAGAAAGTCAAACGACTAAAATCACGGATTTTTACCTACCCCAGTCAGCCATACAAATCGATTAGTAAACCACCCTCGGTTCTGAATGAACACAAAGCACAAGCATCAATTTGACAATACCTGCTCATGTACCTACGAACTATAAATACAGGACAAACGACAACAACAGATCAGTACGAAAATCGACACTGATGATGGCACAACGTCGAAACCAGTTTGTCTCAAAACCAAATTTGACAAGGGATGACGGAAAATCGTTCCAATATACATCATTTATCAACCCTGTCGGAAAATCAACAAAACAAGATAAGTTATAAGCGAGGTTTAATGAGAAATGATAGTTTTTCATTTAAAATTTGGAGACTGTGGATACAAATGTTGCAGAAGCCTTAAGTCAACGAAAAAAAATTAAATATAGTCTTATTCATATTAGAGAAAAATTACAAAATTTGTACACAGTGATGATTACCAGGATATATTTCTGAAATTAATTTCTTCATAAGCTAGCTTTTTGGGACCTGAGTTTTTAACTCGAAATCTCCTGCGTTCAAACCGGTATAAAGGCAAATATTTATATCCATGCAGCCTTATGATTTCCCTGCTGCACGCTTTGTGATATACGTTTTATACACAATCAGGTACATAGTTACATATGTATGCTAGATGGTTTTAATAATTGTGTGGAATATTTTCAGGCGCGTTCAATAGAACCTGATTAGTAACATTGTATTTTTAACAGTGCGTTATTTTCAACGCTTCCGTTGTTCAATATTATAACAAATACAAGTACCTGCTTCTCATTCGAACATGTCCCACTTGTGGCATTTATATTTTACAGCACAACAGAAAAGATTGAATAATAAGTCTCACAACCTTTCTATTAAAACCTGAAATGCTTAGCTGGTTTTATCAGAATTCTTCAACAAGGATGTACTATTGCGTACAATTGTCACACCCGTGAAGATTGAGCATCCCATAACGAACATATGCATGAGTTAAAGACTATATTTCCATGGTTTGAACGCTTAAACAAGTTAATTACTCTTCGAAGATGACATAGATCAGCTTATAGTATTGTTGTGTTTGTAAGCGAGTTCAAACAAAATTGTATGACATAAAGGATCATTCAAGCCACTTATCATTTATCACAATGGTGGGAACATGCTTTTTGACATAACTCTCTGCTGAGCTTATTACGACTGCTATACTTCTAACTGGCTCGGGACAAGAAGATAATGATTAAAGTGTAGATCTTGATAAAATTTGTCGAGGTCACCTCTTTATTTAGATATGGAGATCTCTTCCATTTTCCACCAGGATTAGCTGATGTGGAAGAACAAAAAGTCTGTCGGAGCAAGAATAGCAACCCAAAATGTGTGGGCGACAAGGATCTTATAGTTTTTTTGTAGTCGAGTCGCGCATGTAGAAAGCGATTACTGCTTCTAAATTTCGTGCTATCCTACATTTGGTTTTCTTGTTCAAGTCCCGTATACAAAGAAACAAGTTGATTAAAAAAATATAAATGTTTTATTTTTGTGTATAGTTGAGATGCTCAAATTGTACTAGCCTATGTTAACTTGACAAGAGTCAGAAATCTGTCACAGTGAGATTTGTCAGTTTATTTCTAGGAACAAAATATGTTATTTAGATTGTGATAAACGAAATTTAAATTATTCATAATATTTTATTAACAGCAGCGAATATAAAAATAGCAATGGGAATTTTTATTAAATTTCCTGGAATACACCTAGAGGGTAAACATTTTAAGATTAATAAATTTAATACGTCATGGCGAGACTAAGCGAGCTATATACGCAATTCAAAAACCCGCATTCGCTGAAAGAATATCACTTGCACTGATTCAGAAAAGGGCCTCGAATTTGTTTAAGCAAGCATTTAAAGTGCACTATATGGAAGTAGAAAGGCCAGACTAGGTGGACGCAATATTGGAAGCTCAAAAGGGATCACAACATCATAGTGACACAGTAATCAAATACTTCAAATGCAGGAAGCCAGTTCATACTTAACGTCATTTGGCCTCGATCTTAGTGGTTCCATCAACATGAGCAGTCTTAAACGCAAACCCGAAGGAGATGAGCTATAGCGAACAATATGAAAGGGCAGAGTACTAGCTGCCGCTATTAAATAGCCAATTATATCTGTATCACATGTTGGAAGGAGTCTTACTGTCAGAAGATATTTTAATAGAAAGTGGCTGTAGATACCGGGGCATCTCCCTCGATAATCCGATTTCAAGGCAGGTACAGTCTGTGGCGATTACAACCAAGTCCAGGGAGAAGTGATATGTGAAGTCGTAAATGGGAACGTCATGTTTCTAAATAATTTCGTAGTGCTAGCGATTGTTGATGAAGTAATATTGATAGTTGACTTAGTTGATCATGGTCTCAAGGTCGACATGCAACAAAGGATTACGCGATACAAGAACTAGGATGTGCTTCTCAACTAGGGCTATGATAAGGGGCTCTGCAGTAAACGAGAATGCTGAGTTGTGAAATAAAAGACAGGTACGACAAGAGCACGAAATCTAAAGGTTTCCGGAATGGAAATTTAGTGTTGTTATACAGTCTTCACGCGCAGAAAGATTCATTATCAAAATTTCAATGTAACTGGAAAGAACAGTAAAAGGTTGTGAAACGGATCAACGATTTCGTCTATCGCATACGAAAAATTGGGAAACCTTGCAACACAAGAATATTGAGTTTTTTAGAAAGGCGAGTAGAGTTTGGATAAAGAAGTTTATCTGGTCTGGACATATACATAGCAATAAAGAGCGCAAACGGTTTTCTCGCACATATACATACAAGACAATAGTGAATATGAGATATAGAATTTTGTAAATAAGTAAATAATCAAAAAGGCCGCCGGTTTGATTTTAAAACGTTGAAAGTGAAGTACGCGAATTACTTCAATTGTGAAATTCTACTACCATAGTAGTGCTATAAATAAAGAAAATTTTGATCTACTGAAGATTTGACTTTATTGATTTTATAATTCAGTGATTCGATCGATAACAAAAGGCAAAGAATTATCGAGAACTCTTGAGATTCGCAACAATACTTTTTATGGAGGAAAATCCTAAACAACCCCGATTGGGCTACACAAAGTCAACATTCCCTTAAGTCTGGCCAGACGAGTGCATTAAAAACCCACAAATATAAAATCATTTCAAAGTTAAGTATTCAAGGTTAAAAGTCTGATAGAAAATCAAAAAGCACACCTCACCAAAGATAGTAAATAAATGTGTTTCTAAATACAATTTATATGAAAAATTACATTCACCACAAATGATGGTAAAGTTGTTATTCTGAATGTGGGTCAAATTTGCATATTTATTGCTTTGAAAAGTAAAGCACAGAATGATTGTCTCTGTCTTATGCGAATGCAGTACACAATTTTCGGAGGACCCTTCATTTAAAAGGCAGGTAGGCAATATTGTTCCAGAAACCGCACGATATAGGGTCGCCTTCTCTGAAACGTCGTTTTGTTTCGAACGGCTCGGAAGGCCCCTCCAATACTGACTTAACTGAGGACGTTGTCCAATATCATTTTTCACAGTCGTATAGGTTTTGCGCGGAAACCAAATTTAGACATAGCGGCATATAGGCAGCTAATTTTCGTGCTGAAAAAGCGACTTTAAAATCGACGAAGATTTGATGTGTGTCAATTCAACTTTCGAGGAGCTCATGCTCCTTGCACTCACGCCTTTTTACCTCGACTTTACAGAATGAAAAAAAGCAGTCTCCTTTCCCTTTTCAACTTGCGGTAGTTTTTTCACAATTAAATTGAACTTTAAAATTTTTTTGTATTTTTTCCGAAAAGTACACTTAAAAACATATTAAAAAAAAATGACTCCAAACACCGTTTTTGTTTTCAAAATGCTATAACTTTTTCAAAAATTGACCGTTTGGGATCATTTTTTGTGCTAAAGTGGTATAAGAAACCTATAGCATCAGGACGAATCATCAATTATAATTCTAAACATCCAAAAACGATGATAATTAATACAGCGAGAGGCTGCATTCGACGAATGTTACAAATATCTGACGACAATTACCACAGAGAAATTAAGACTGAAATTAGAATGATATTAAAAAATAATGACTTTCCGGTTAGTATTATAAAATCTTTAACCCAAAAACCCAAAATCAAGTAGTAGACGAGCCGACAAAGATATTCAAGTCAGTAATATATGTACCACAATTATCAGAGCGGCTTACGAAATCAGATGGCTACAACAAGAACGAAATAAAAATAGCCCGTAAACCAGTAAACACACTAAAACACATTTTTAATAGAACAAAGTCAAAAATACCAACCGCGGAAAAAAGCAATATTATATGTAAAATACCTTGCAAAGCTAATGCCAACGAAGCCTGTAACAAGTTTTATGTAGGAACTACAAAATCAAAATTAAAAAGCAGATTAGCACAACATAAATCGGAGTTTAAATATTGTAAACAAACACAGAACCATAAAACAGCCCTAATGGCCCACTTTGCAAGCAATGAACACTCACCAAACTTTGATGAAGTTTCTGTGCTCCAACAAGAAAAACAATACAAGAAGAGATTCACATTAGAAATGCTGCACATAATCAACACACCGACAGACACAGACAAGCGAATAAATTACAAATCTGATGTAGAGAACGTAGCACAGGCGTACAGATTTTTGTTATCAAAAAAGAGTTAGTATGATACTCCACGTTAAGCAGTACAAACGTGTAAATAAATGTATGTACATATATGAATAAATTTGTTGTAGGGATAATTATTTATTATATTAATGCTTTTTGTTGTTATTAGTTTGTCCTGAAGACGATTACCGATGGTAATTCGAAACATATTGGCAGAACGAAAAACTTGTGTTTTATTAGTTTTTGCAAGAAAAACATAGACCTCCAACTTCTACACACGACTCGGGGATGAATATGAAAGCTATATGTGTACGAAAAATTGTGCACTCGAAATATTATAAAACAATGTTTCCTTATACGCGTAATAAAATAATATTTCTGGCCAAAGTTTACAAATGAATTTAAAAACCACGTCCATTTCGGTAGTGATCTATATCAAACAAGTAAAGTTGTCTAAGTTCGGGGAAACCGAACATTATATACTCAGCGTGAGCTTCAATTGTGGCACCGCCCGTTTAAAAGAAAGATGTCTCCCCATTTCCTCTTACAATAAAATTTGTGATGCGTTTTACCTGCATTACAAGTATTTTCTACATGCAACCAACTGTAAGCAATACACTGTCCCCATCACATACGCCACCATTGTAACAGCTGGCTGCAAGCGAATTACTAGCACGGACAAGTGCACCCCATGCGTGTGAGCGGATGGCATTACCTTGTCTGGTACCTTCGATCCTGTTCGAAGTGGGCAACCTTGGTCGCTTCCTTTTTGTGTGTCCAGGGAGTAATGAGTGAGGAGATTTAATTTATACCTCACAGTTTCCCTCCGACACTGGTGAGTCATCTCCCCATCTACGGGAAAATACCACCGAATAAATTGGGTTCAGTACCTAACTCCCCGTTCACCGGAAGTCACCACCTAACCTCCGGTTGCTTGGAAATCGATTCAACGATCCACCTGCCGTATCCACTGACTCACCGGAATCCACCCGCCGTATTCACCGAGCCGCCGTAATCCACCAACTTGTCAGCCAGGGATTTGTATAGGTTTCACAAACCTTCGGTTGCTTGGAAATCGATACAATGACCCACCTGCCGTGTCCACCGACTCATCAGAATACAACAGCAGTATTCACTTACCCGCCGTAATCGACCAACTTGTATCGGTTTCACCAGGCTTGGAAATCGATCCCACGATCCCCCTTCGTATTCACCGATCCATCGCAATCCACCAAATTGTCAACCAACGACGTGTATCGGTTTCACCAACTTCGGTTGCATGGAAACCGATGCACCAGCCGTATCCACCGGCCCGCTGATATTCACCAGCTGCCCACTTGTGACGTGCGTCGATTCCACCAACCTCCGGAAATCGATCCACCGACTCACCAACCTTCGGTTACAGTCCACCTTCCATTCCTCGGCCAGGTCGACCTCTCTGCAACGGTGTGTGTGTGTTTTACCAAAATACCAACAACAAATCGACGTGTGTTCATTTCAAAAGGAAATAGGTGTCCTTTTTCGACTCTGGATTGGCTGAGTGCTACCCCAGCCTTCGACGAAACCCACCTTACAAACTTGATAAGTGAAATATCGTTGATTCAAAACTATTTTTTGCTAAGTTATAGCTTATTATTCTAGTCTACGACCCTTTTAGATTTATTTTATATCTAAGCTGCCGCGGTCTTTAACCGATCCCGTCCATTTTTACTAGAAATATTTTCTGCTATAAGGAAAATAAATGTACACAATTTCATTACGATATGTAAATTTTTCTTCGAGCTGTGGCTCTCGAAACATAGAAAATTGCTTAGACATAAGAGGGGCGGTGCTGGGGTGCTGGTCTGGTGGAAAGCACTGGACACGGCGAGCATCTCCAAAATGCTAGTGTCAGTGCAACGGACGGCGCTTATCGGTATCAGTGGCGCTATGAGAACAACACCTACCTTGGCACTGAATGTCATGCTGAATATACATCCAGTAGATATTGCGGGAAAGGCAGCCGCGGCCCGGTCGTTGGTCAGGCTTCGTGATATGGGTTATATGCTTTCTGATTTCGGACACTCTAGCCTTCTTACTAGTTTCGACTTTATCCCGGACAGGACGGACTATTGCATGCCGGTGGCCGCTCCCTATACAACCTTCACCCCAGTCATTCCCCCGAGGGAGGAGTGGAGAAGAGGAATTATCTGGGGCATGGGACCGGTTAACTTGTTCACGGATGGGTCGAAGTTGGACGGAAAGGTTGGCGGGGTGGTCTTTTGTCAAGAGCTAAATGTAAGCCGCAAGTTTAAGTTGGCTGATCACTGCAGTGTATTCCAAGCGGAAGTTGCTGCGATTAAGGATGCGGTGGATGAAATGCTATCCAGCGCTACTACGGTTAGGGAATTTAACATCTACTCTGATAGCCAAGCAGCTATAAAGGCCTTGAGCTCAACTACAGTGCGATCGAGGGTGGTCTGGGAGTGCCTGACCACACTTGCGATTGCATCGAATTATTTTACAATTAAGATTATCTGGGTCCCGGGCCATAGTGATATTCCGGGTAACTGTCAAGCGGATCTCTTAGCCCGAATCGGTACAACTGAACCGGATGAAGATGGCTGTAGGGATTTCGGGATTCCGCTAGCCACCTGTGGATTGTTCTTCCATAGCTGGGCCTCGAGTCAGCTCAGCAAACGTTGGGCGGACACTACGTCTTGTAGGATATCAAGATCTTTCTGGCCGAAAGTGGATGGCAGGAGGTCTGCTGAAATAATTGGGTTCACTAAGGCTCACCTATCAATGGTCATTGGGGTTTTGACAGGGCACTGTCCCATGGGTATCCATGCGGTACGTCTCAATATATTGGAAACACCATCCTGCTGCAGCTGTATGGAGGATGATGAGGTGGAATCACCAAATCACTTTATGCTTGACTGCCCAGCTTTTGCCAGAACTAGGCGAAAGTATTTCGGTCGTGACTCACTTGGATCTCCCGAGGAGCTATCCAAGGTTGAGATCGGGATCATTCGGAACTTTATCGTTGCTACCCAACGATTCTCTAAGTAGTTATATCTACGTCACCGTTAGTTTAGTTTATTATATGTGGTATCACAACGGACCGTCATGTTGTCCAAGTGAGCTTCCTCTATCAGGGAAGCTACCACCCAACCTAACCTAACCTAAGAGGGGCGGTGCCACACCCATTTCCAAAAATTTTAGTGTTTTCCAATTTAATGTTTTATATAAAAGTGGGCGTGGTCTCTAACCGATCTCGTCCATTTTCTCTAGTAATAGTTCCTGCTATAAGGAAAATTTGTATACCAAATTTTGTTACGATCCGTTAATATTTCTTCGAGTTATGGCTCCCGAAACAAAGAAAATTGCCATAAAAGGGGCGGTGTCACACCCATTGTTTGAAATACGAAGTTTTTCCTATTTACTGTTATAAATACACTTGGGAAATGAAATACCATCGATATAAATCTCTTTTTTGCAAAGATATATCTTATTTTTTTCGTCCACGACCCTTTAAAAATCTTTTATATAAAAGTGGGGCGCGGTCTTTAACGGATTTCGTTAATTTTTCTTCAAAGCATTCCTTATGGTAAACGCAATCTCTCTGCCGAATTTTGTTACGATAGATTTAACGATTTTTGATTTATGATTAATAATATGCAAATATTGCAATCGATTTTTATGGAACTTCTCATTGAGCTAGAGACTTGAAATTTCCAACTTAATTCAGAGTTCGATGGCAGCCGATAACACGATACAAAAAGATTCGCTAGGGGGCGCACGGGATGAGATACATATTTAGAGAAATAAAAATATAAAGGTGGAGCGCAATTGATTGACCAATAATATCTCCTTTCCTACCAACTTTCCAATCCAAGTAATGTGAGCTACACTTTTATATTTTTACTTCTCATAAACATTTTTGCAATTTCTACGTCAAAACTTAAAAATCAACGTTTTTTATTCAATTTTTATTTTATATTTATTATTGTAGACGACAATTTCCATACTAAAAAAACTCTGAGTACAATTTTGTTTACTCATATTTTTGTAGATTTTGTGCTTTCGCAATTTGTTTGAGTTTCAATATCTCTATTTAATAAACTGTTTACAAGGGGTATTTTATGAAGATTGTAATTGCTTGCGCCACTTTAGCTACTTTTCCCCAACACAATTTTTCGTAACTATAGTTGTTAGATAATTTTGAAAATTACAATTTCCCCTTGTGGCTGCTTGCTTTAAAGCAAACCTCAATTGGCTACTAAAGTTCACATTTGTGGCGATTGTCCTAGTTTTGCCGCCCTTTCAACGCTTCACATTTTGTTTAGTCTGCAGCGGTGCTTAGTATTGCAGCACGTTTCGAAATTTGTACGAATAAGTATCACTTCAGTGGTCATGTACGCTAAATAAAAAACAAAAAATTTAAAAAAAACATATACGAAATATGTACCTAAAATTGCTTGCACGTTTTGCTGGCTGTCAGCGTTGGCAAACAGATCGTCCTGAATTTTTGTCTATACATACACGTGCATGTATTATAGTTGTATTAGTATCACGTGCATATGTATATGTGTAGCTGTTGGCACTAGAAAGGTGTCTCGCGTTGATTTGCTGTGAGATTTGGAGTAACTCGTAAGCAGTTGCGGTAGCGAAATAGACAATCAAGCAAATATGTATATTTGCAGTTAGAGAAAAGTTCAGATATCTACTTGAGCTGAGAAATAAATTTTCAAGCATTTACGTTTTTCAGTTGATCGTTTTATTTGGCTTTATTAGCATAGACCGCAAAGTACTTGACTTTCTGCAATTCATGATGCATTTCCAAGTTAAAGTAGTGAGCTTAAATATATTTTATTAGTACAATTGTAACATTATAATAAATAAATGTAACTCGTGATAACCTCCGAGATTTAACACCAAGATTCTCTTCCAATTTGCGTCGTGCTCCTTTTTAATTTTTCCTACAAATTGGTGGGACGGGACCTACTTGTTTTATGCCGAATCCGAACGGCACCTGCGAGGCAGATGAGTTCTCACTGAGAGCTTTTCATGGCAAAAATACACTCGGAGTGCTTGCCAAACACTGCCGAGGGGTGACCCCGCTTAGAAAAATTTTCTTCTAATTGAAAAACCTTATTTCTAAAATTTTGACGTTGCTTTGCCCGGGGTGTGAACCCAGGACATTCGGTGTAGTAGGCGAAACACGCTACCATCACACCACGGTGGCGCCAAACATTACCAAAGAAAAATTAGCATGCTAAAAGCGGGTTTTTCGTTCTATTTTGCGGGCGCGGCCACAACCCCGCAAAAATTAGGCTGACGACAGGCCCCCAGCGGGTTAGGAGGCTTAGAATATACTCGCGGTAGGTATGACTGTCGTAAGAGGCGATTTAAATACCAAATTGATTCAAGGGGTTGTGTAGCGCAACCCTCTCAAGGGGTTGCCAGCGCATATGTAGCTTCTCCAACCCAATTGTCAACCTCACCTACCCTTGGCGAATCCTGTTTCATTAACAGCCGAGTCTCTGGCGATCCCCGAACTCCTGATGGATATCAGGGGTGGGAGGGCAGTATGGTCTAGAAAGTTTCATGTGGTAATACCAAATCGTTCCCGAGATGGTCGGGCTAGTTCTGTTATGGTAATTGTTACCGGAACGATCTGCATCCGGCAAAGGACCATGAACATCGAGAACACTCCCCAAGGCCTTCAGGGGAGTGTCCTAATCGTTGCAACAACAAAAACAACAAAACTGCTTTTCGATTTGGTTATCTAGCTACTGCCAGAACAGCAGGGTAGTTATCAGCTAATTCAACTAAAAGCAAAAATGGATTTGTCACATGTTAACCAGATGAAACTGAAACAGAAATAACGATCCTTGCGAGTTGAACTACAGGGCTCATAATTACTTCGAAAAGATCTTTTGTTACATCAAACATAACCTTTAAAATTTTAAGAGTCAGTTAATAAGGGCGTGACACACAAGCGTACGCCCAGCAAACCAATGTTTCAAATTAGCTAGAGCCGAGGCCAACCCTAGGCCACTTTAAAGAAAGCTTTTTAAAAAGCGCTTTGTCTGCTTCTTAGCTGATAAACTTTATTGATTAATATCGATAATTTTTTCATAGCTATTCGATAATAAATCTATAAAACGCCGATAACAAATCGGAAGCACTTCGAAAACTCAACCATAGCTCTTCGATACAAAATGGACAACTTTTTTCTAACTACATGATATTTCTCCGATTAGCAATCGATAGATTTTCTAATGTAAATCGAAACTTTTTTGATAAGACATTGATAACTTTTTGATAACAAATCGATAATTTCTCGATCAATTTTTGGTAAGATATGGTTATTTATTAGTTAAGTAATTGATAATGTTTCGTTAATAAATCGATATTAATTTCATAACAAATCAATAACTTTTCGATAAAAATTGTATAGCTTTGCAATTTCAAATCCATAGCTTTTATGATGATATTTAGATATATTTTCGATAAGTAATCGTTAAATACGATAAAAAATCGACAAATTTTTGATAACAAAGGAATTTCTCGTCGTTGTGTTATCGCAATTTCATCAAAGGCTTTGGTGTCGATGGAAAATTTATAACGTTTGGATAACAAAGCGATAACCCGTTTGTATAGTCGATAAAACACAGACCGATAATCCGTCGATAGGAAACTCATACAAAACGTTATAACTTGTAATCTTTACTCCCTTTTATTTATTTTTTATTTTCCCATCTTCGCCTTGTGTCTCCTCTTTCCTTTAATTTTCTTTTCATCGCTTTCCCTTACATTCGTTTCCTTCTCTCCTTCCTCTCTCTCTCCTCTCCTCTCCTCTCCTCTCCTCTCCTCTCCTCTCCTCCTCCTCTCCTCTCCTCTCCTCTCCTCTCCTCTCCTCTCCTCTCTCTCTCCTCTCCTCTCTCTCCTCATCTCTCCTCTCCTCTCCTCTCCTCTCCTCTCCTCTCCTCTCCTCTTCTCTCCTCTCCTCTCCTCTCCCTCTCCTCTCCTCTCATCTCTTCTTCTCATACTCTACTCTCCTCTCCAATGAAGATTATTACATAGGTTTCGGAACTCCTCCTTTATATAACATATATATAGTTGTAGAATAAAATCCAACTAACCACTAAGATAAGAAGTACATACCTTTAGTTACTTATAATTGCTATGCAAAGTCTAGAAAGTGTCATTACATGCTATATTAACAGTTTCATTTGAAGAAGTCTGTTAAAGCCGGAATTTTTATGTATGTGCCTATATTTGTCTATGTATTTACGATGCGTTTATAATTTTGCATCGGTTGCAAAAGGTTAAAAACAGTCACTGTTAAACATTTCCACTGTTAATACAACAGCGCCATTTAGTAGCTACAGAATGCAAATCGAACAATGTAATGTTAAACATATTTATAATTGAAAGTAAAATTATGTTTATTGTGACCAATAAGAGAAGGAACCGCAAATAATGAAAGTGTACAGCAACAGCTGTTATATGTTTCTTACTTAGCTTGGCCACTGTCGCCCACTACTGTTTCGCAACCCCCACAATTCGTTAACAGCACGTGCTTCGTTTGCCAACACGACAATCGGCACGTTTACAGCTACAGTGCGAATGAAGCACACCATCGTGAACTCTGCTACTGCTACGACTGCTCGTGCTACCCTTTAAAACACATGTATATACATTGTACCACAATGCGCTGGCATGACCTGCTACCAAACAATTTGGCTACGGTTCTCATCGCTACTTCTCTATGTAGTAGCCAGGTGATAATTTCGCTGCTTGTTTTCGGGCGCATGGAGCTTTTGGCCTGCATCTAAACTCATTCGATTGTACTTTAGTTTAAAGCCAACGTCGCTGCTGACGCTGGCGTTACGCTGTTTATTGTCTGTTTATATGAAGAGGTGCGTGGAAAGTGAATTCAGTTTGTATACCATAGATGTTTTAGGTCTGTGCGTTTGCCCGAAGTTTTTCAGTCGTGTGCTGTCATCTGAAGTTGGCAAACGTGGCTAGAACGAACGCAAATAATTAAGTTGGCATGTGAGTTTTGTTTACGTGAATGTTTAGTATTTGTTTTCAACAAAAGGAAGAAATGCTTGTTAAATTTTTAACTCACAAAGAAAATATATTTCTCGTTAATGGTAAAATTAAAAAAAAATGTATATAAAAACTGAAAATTCTAATAAAAAAAAAGTGGAAAAACAATTACACATATAAAAATCTTTACAATAATTTCAAACTTGCAGCTGTGTTTTTGACAAGTGACAGGTTGTAGTAATATGATCTACCTTTGTCGTGTTGCTTTCAAGTGCTTATCTGTTGATTCAGCATGCAAAAGTTAAAGTGATATGATTTTGTTTTTGTAATTGTTAAATATGCCACATTCATATCTGTGCATCATTATAGTTACTGAATGCTTTTGTAACATGTGTATAGACGTATTTATCAAACAAACAAAAAATAAAAATAAGCCAATCAAAACGTATGCCAGTGGTGGTGAAAAAGTTGATAAATAAATAATTTAAATTTAAAAACATGATTACTTTGAAATGAAAATAAACTGAAAATTTAGTGAAATTGCGTTTTTCTTGGCGATATGGTTTGGAGGATATACATAGCAGAACCAAAAAATATATTTACGATAACAGGTAAATTTGTACTTGCTTTCCATGAATTTGTAACTGCCTCTCACGAGTCATGTTTTATTGGCAGTATTCTAAGCCTTAGTTTGCAGCAAACTAATTTAGCTCACAGAGTATATTAATTTTGTTCGCATAACGTTACCGCGTAACGGCATAAACTAATCGAGATAGATATAGAATTCTATATATCAAAATGATCTGGGCAAAAAAAGAAATTCATTTAGCCATGTCCGTCCGTCCGTCTGTCTGTAAACACGATAACTTTAGTAAATTTTGAGGTATCTCAATGAAATGTGGAATGTAAGTTCCTAGGCACTCATATCAGATCGCTGTTTAAAATGAATGAAATCGGACTATAACCACGCCCACTTTTTCGATATCGAAAACCCCAAAAAGTGCGTTAATTCATTACCAAAGATGGATAAATTGATGAAACTTGGTAGGTGGGTTGACTTGTGACGCAGAATAGAAAATTTGTAAAATGTTTCGACAATGGGCGTGGCACCGCCCACTTTTAAAAGAAGGTAATTTAAAAATGTTGCAAGATGTAATTTGGCAGCTGAGTAGGTAATGTTCGGTTAAATCCGAACTCAGCCTCCCTTATTTATTGTGAGTGATATTATTATTTTCTGCGACTAAAAATGTATGTCGCCTGTCACACAATGTGACAAAGAACATGTCCTTTTAACTATAAGCGTTGACGGTTATGAATGCATTTCTGCATCTGAAAGCACTAGTGAGGCATTCCATTTACAGTATAATAATCGTGACTTTTTTTCATCTCAATGATTTGCTTCTTTCGTAAAATTTAATGATTTTACTAGGGCATGTTTCTCTGGAGCTGAGTATTGAACTCAAATCTCCAGCATTCATACCTAATACTGTTTTGTTGCTTACTTTACTTTGTAAGCTTTAACGAAGAGAAATCTGAAAAACAATTTTTTTTTGTATGAATTAAGAGGGGACTGCCCTCATTGCTTTTAAATGTATGAAAACATTTATTTGAAGCAATTTTTAATTTATAATTTTATTTAATAATTAAATAAAATTTAAACAACGTCACATCAGGACGGACAAGGCGACAGCTGTTTAGATTATACCTTGTAAATCTCTTTAAAGCCTTTTCTACCGCGAGTGGGATTTGAACCCGCACTCTACGATGCCATGCCTTAGTTGTTGTAACTTTTTTGTCGAATGAATGAAATATACTGAAGAAAATGAAACAAAAAAAGAAATTTCAGACAATTTTATATTGAATTTTTCGATCATATTGGAAGTATGAGAAATAGTGCAAAACAAGTAAAGTGTTATTTTTAGCCAGAATTTGACTAAGATTTTATTGAATACATTCTTAAGCAGAACATACTGTCTCCCTCTTTTTGGACCCAGGAATGTTCAGTTTTTTCGATTTTGAAGTAAAGGGCTCACTGGGTTAACCACTGAAGGCACATGCATTAAAAAAGTTGAACGTAAAAACATTTTTGAGTTTCTCCAAAACAGTGATCCTTGAAATTTGATTTCTTGAAATTCCGCTTTTTACGTATTCATGTTTCTGGCAAAATTGAAAATGCATAACGAGTTCTCTTGTCAGTGTGAAAAAAGCGTAAGAAAACTAGTTTAATTTGTACAAAGTATTCTATATGGACTCATTCAGTCTGTGTCAGGTCTTTACGGCGAGTTTAACCTAGGTTATTCTAGAATCCTAAATGCAGTACAAATATAAGGCGAGAGTGGTGGTTCCTGTTCAAGTACTCGAAGGCGGAGGACTAGGCACAATCATGACAGTTTTACTGCGAATATAATACTTATGCGGTCTGGTCTGGGCGCTATCTGCAATAGATGATTATGTAGTGATTGCTGAGTAGTTGTTACCGAAGGGAACGTGCTTAATAGGCACGTTGAACGTGAGAAAACCTTAAAGGCATTTAAGAGTTTTTTTTGAAGAAATCACAAAGGTTTGACATGTGTATATATATAGGGATAGCATTCAGGATAAGGCAAGGTTAAATTGAACTTGCCGGTCGTAGGCACCCTCACTTAGACTGAATGAGTCCGTAGTGTTACCAGAAGTTTGTTTAACGACCAAACTGGAAAACCCTATCAAAAACAAGGACCTATGTTGTAAAATAACTCTGTCCTCTTGGCATATACTAGAAGCATTCTAGCACTTATACCACTTTCTACTTCTAGATCTGACAGATGTAGCACTTCTAATAGCTGGAGTCTTAGCCTGACAAGCGCAGGGTATGAGCAAAAAACGTGTTCGAACTTTTCCTCCACCAACCCGCACTTCCTACATATGCTATCACTTACCAATCATAATTTAAAGCGTGTGGGCAGTGTCCATACAGGATATCCGTCGTAAGTCTAAAGTTCTCTCTTCTTAACGATGGAAGCAACTGCTAGTCTTCGACACTTTACAGCCCCGTGCTTGGTCAATCATGTGCACCTCTCGCCTTCTCTTAATATCGCATAATATAATTGAGATGTCTGCGGAGCAAGCTCCAAGGGATGCGCTAGTTCATCCGCTTTTTCATTCCCATCTATTTCCATATGCTCTGGGACCCAATAGATGTATGCTTTTCCCTGTCCCGATTATTTCGAGGAATATCGTACACTCTAACACACATTCGGTGAGAACTGCCCATATTGCAGCTGTATATGGCCGATTCAAAGTGTTAGTACACATGGTTTTCCAACTTTTCATCACTTAATGGTGATCAAATTTTAATTTTATTTACAACGCATAAGGTGGTTTTTATATGTTCTATTCGCAAGTATTAAATAAGGACGTCATCCAGCTTCAGAGAACAAAAACTAGTCTAATCTAAGTTTTCGAATTTCTGGGACTAAGTATATCATATTTTTGTGAATTTTTATATTTTATTTAAATTTATAGATATTTATCCCTTTCTACACCCTATAAAAATTTAATAGAAATTTCTAATATGATGAATGGGAAATAGGGTCGATGCTGTTGTCCTACAGTTCTGGTAAAATTACAAATAATCTAGTTTCATATTACTGGTGTTCTCTTCTTCTTCCATGGTATCTCTTACTGTCGTAAAAACAACGTTCGTACCAAACCTAAACAAAATTTGCAGCTTTTTGTTTAATTTTGGTATTGAAAGTACATATATAAGCCCCCTTAAATTTTTTGATATACGAACTTTTATGTGTGGATGTCGACCAAACCACGACCCCGTAGTAAAGTATGGGCTTGACAATTGCCGTAAATACGCAATGAGAAGGTTCTAAATCGGGCTCAAGGTCAGAACAATAATTTTTATGATAATTATTTATATATTATATTATTAATAATTTTCCATAATTGAAACAATGTTTTTTAATTTGGAATAGCGAAATGATTGGCGCAGCGTGTTTAAAGGTGATGGAGAATGAGAAACATTCTAAAAGGATATACTCCGCAGCTATGGCAGGTGTCTGAAAAGTTTCTATCTTCTATACCAAATAAAAGAACAGTTTTACAAATATGGAAAAATTCAAAATACAATAATTATCATAAAAATGATTGATCTGGCCTTGAGCTGGAATTCTAGATCAAAAGACCGATAACAGAAAACAATCATTATTAAGAAATTTATTAGAAATATGATAGAATGTACTACGGATATTCAAGCAAACGTCATTTTAAAGCATTTATTAGTGCTAGAAGAGAGGCAAGAACGCAGACACTACGAGTGTACTGCGCTGACATCGCATTGAAGCTTGGCTTCATCAGACACACCTTTGACTGTGGCATGTATTTTAAAATTATCTTCGTACAGCAAAAAGTGTGCGAATGAAAAGCAGCTACTAATGTCATTTATGAAAAAACAAGTAGTCGCGAAGCCTAAAGCGCCCCATGTGGGACTCCGAATGAAGCAATGAAAGGTTCTGAGAATACACCATCAATTGTCACAAAGCAACGCCAGCTAGAAGGATACCACTTTAACCATTCCAGAAAACAAGAATGGAAGTCCAGGGTTGCAAGTTTTGCTATTAGAGCTCTATGACAAACTTTATCAAAGACTTTCAAGAAGTCTGTGTACACACAGTCAACCTGCGTCCTTTCCAGCAGGCAGTATTTTAAGAGTATATAAGCACTGCAATGTAAGTTGGTTGCAAAGTACAGTTGATCCTCTACAATGCACTCAAAGGTTTTAGATGTAGAGTGCTTCGAGATGGGTCTATAGTTTCGTACATCAGTTTCTTACCAGATTACAAGATTGGAACATAGTATGCTACTTTTCTATAATTAAATAAAGTTAAACATAATGTGACGAATATTAGCGACACTAAGGGATACTATCATCTCTAAGCCGATACTAAGCAATCACTTTTATCTATACAAAGAAACCAATCATTATGTCTAAACATATGTACGTACACTCGGCGGACAGAAACGCACAAACACATGAAAATATATATTATCTGAGATGCTCACAAAAGTAGGCAATCATTTGTGCAAGTATCACTCGCATATACACACGCATATCAGAAGTTATAAATGTGCATCTATCTGTAGTTATAGCTAGTAATTCTAAAGCTGGTAGTAAATTCTAGAAACGCCTAGAAGTATGCGAACGAGGAAATTGAAGAGTATAAAAGAGCGCCAGCTGAGGCATGTAATCTGTTTGATTTAAGCACGCTATCTGTTGAGAAGTAGATGTGTTATTGCGAAAGTAGTCTAATAAGGACCATTTTGCATTATTGAATATTGGAGTTATTCATTCAACAGTTTAGTGATTAGAACGTTAGCCGAAGGTTGCAAATAAGCGGAATTACCCTAAATTTTTTACAATTGCTGTCAGAAGAGGAATTGTTGAATACATTTTGGAGATTTCGAATACAACTTGGACATGGCAAAGTTAAGTGAATTAAGGATCCAGCAACTGAAAAAGGAGTTGGAGAACCATGGATTGAATAAAACCGACGATAAGATCGAACTTCAAGCACGGCTACGAGAGGTATTGGAGTTGGACGGGTATGACTTTTATCCTGATGTGAAAGAATCAACAACAAAAATTGAAGAGAAAAACGAAACATCGCAGACAGTTACCAGCACAGAGTTGAACAAGATATTGACTGCAATATCTGCTCAAACATCGACAATGGCATCTCAACTTGAGTCACAGGAGACACGTATAATATCCAATATGGAAGCACAACTAGAATTCCAGGAGAACCGTATAACATCCAAGATGGAAACACAGGAGGTACGAATTCCAGAAATGTCGTCGCAAATGTCATCTCAACCGGAATCGCAGGAGAACCGTATAACAACGAAGATTGAACCACAAGAGGCACGAATATCCGAAATGTTGGCGCAAATTTCAGCACAGATGTCATCGCAGATCTCTGCCCAGCTGGAAGAGCAAGAAGGACATATTTGCTCGAAGTTGGATGCGCAAGATACAAAAATTTTACAACTCGAAGACAAAATTGATGCCGAGATTGAAACATTGAGAGGTCGTATACAGCAGTTGCAACTAAATCGCCTAGCAGTTTCAGCGAGTAATCCAAAGGTAAAACTCTATCCTTTGATGGTTCTGTTCCTTTCCAGGTGTTTCAGCTTCAGTTTGAGAAGACCGCAACAGTGAACAACTGGAATGCTGAATATAAAGTTGCACCTCTATTCGTAGAATTAAAGGGGCCAGCAGCCGAAATCCTACAGACGATTCCCGAAGGAGAGCGGAACAACTATGAAGCATTGATGGCTGCTGTAGAGCGACGTTACGGAAGCGAACACAGGAAACAAATCTACCAAATAGAATTGAAAAACCGCTACCAAAAATCCAACGAGACTTTGCAGGAGTTGGCTTCAGACAATGAAAGATTGGCTCATCTTGCAAATGCGGACGCACCTGTGGAATACACTGAAAGGGTAAAGATTCAGAGTTTTGTAAATTGCATACGGGACGTCGAAACAAAGTGAGCTACTTACGCAAGCCCAAAGAAAACATTTGCTGAAACAGTATCCCATGCATGAGCTCAGGAAACTGCCACTTGAGTAAGCCCGCATACAAAGCTCATCGCTTTGGAAGTGGAAAAGCCAGAATGGGTAGACACAATTTTAGAAGCATTAAAAGGAACGCAGCAGAAACACTATGGTGCCGTCAAATGCTTTAAGTGTGGAAAGCCAGGGCACATTGCACGTTATTTTAGTACCAATCCCAATAGTTCCAATAATGTGGGTGGCCGTAAACGCAGATCTGAAGGGGATGAGTAAATCTCCAAATATACACAATAGTTAAACTAAATCGAGTCAGCCGCAAGGGTCGACAGCTGGCTCCCTCAATTGAATGCCCCATAATCTCTATCTTGCAAACTGGAAGAAGGTCAAACAGTCTTACTGTCGGATTACACGTGGATGGAAAGGTACGTTTACTGACAGTAGATACGGGTGCATCTCATTCCATCATTCGAACAGATTTAGTCAACAAGAAGATAAGACCATTGCTTGGAGCAAGATTACGTACAGCCACGGGAGAGGACACCTAGGTAATTGGAGATGTAGCATGTGAAGTAGCAATTGGGAACGTCATGGTACTACACAATTTTATAGTGGCAGAGATTGTTGATGAAATCCTAATTGGAGTAGACTTCTTAATCGACCAAGGCATCAAGATCAACATGCAAAGCAAGACGATACGATATAAGAACATGGATATACCACTTAATTTCGGCTACGAGAGAGGCTACAGCAGTAAACGAGCGCTGGTGGAAGAAAGTCAGAAAATACATTGCAGTCATCTGGGCAAAGGTTGAAGGAGATTGTGGGACAAACAAATTGTGGGCTGACGAGGCAGCAAACAGATCAACACCGACCATACTTTTAGGAAAAACCCTGGCTATGACAAAACAGGATGGGCGTATTCCGGTAAGAGTACTCAATGAGTTCCAGTCACCACTCAAACTGACAAAAGGAGCTATATTAGGAAGATGCCAAAAGGCGGAGATAGTTATTAACTGTGAACAGCTCCAGGAACACGCTTCAACTAGCAAGATTGATCTATTAAATGACATCACGGCATGGACGGAGGGGCTAAATCAAGATTATCAGAGTAAGGCAAAGCAACTGCTCCTTAAGTACGCAAACATATTTGACCAGGATAGTTCCAAACCAGGCCGTACCAAAGAAGAAGGATGGGGAAATGAAGTTTTGCGTGGACTACAGCAAGTTGAACGACGTCTCGAAAAAGGACTGCTACCCATTGCCAAAATTGACGATACTCTGGACTCGCTATCTGGTACGAAATGGTTTTCCACTCTGGGCTTGAAAAGTGGCTAATGGCAAGTTGAAGTGAAGGAGGAAGAAAAAGAGAAAACAGCCTTCAGTGTCGGTTATGTTCTTTGGCAATTTACAGTAATGCCCTTTGGACTATGTAATGCCCCAACTACTTTCGAGAGACTCAGGGACCAGGTACTGAAAGGTCTACATTGGAAAACATGCTTGGTGTACCTGGACGATATCGTCGTATTGGGCAAGAACTTTGATGAACATCTTAAGAACTTGGAGGAAGTTTTCCAGAGAATACTGGCGCTGGTCTAAAGTTAAGTCCCAAAAAGTGTGCGCTGTTTAAAAAGGAAGTAAATTATTTGGGTCACAAGGTAACGACAGAGGGCATTTGCACTGCAAACGAAAAGATAGAGGCTGTAAAGGATTGGACAAGACCACAGAACCTACATAAATTGAGAAGTTTCCTTGGGCTGTGCACATACTAATGGTGATTTGTACCAAATTTTGCCAGCGTAGCCCATAGCCTCCACGAGCTAACAAGAAAAAAATAAAGCTTTTGAATGGAAGAAGGAGCAGGAAGTAGCTTTCCAAACATTGAAAGAGCGTTTGTGCACTGCCCCAATGTTGGCATATCCGATTCCAGGAGCAACGTATATTCTAGATACAAATGCGTGCGGATATGCTATAGGAGGCATTTTGTCACCACTGGTTGGTGGATAGGAGAAGGTAGTTGCATATTATAGCCGTTCAATTGGAAAACCAGAGAGGAACAACTGCGTTATACGGAGAGAGCTATTGGCATTGGTACAGTGCATTAAACATTTTCAGAAATAACTCTACGGCCAGCGATTCCGCGTCAGGACAGATCACGCAGCGTTGAAATGGCATCTGCAGTTCCGTAAATCGGAAGGACAATTGAAACGGAGGATCGAGCGACTTCAAAGCTATGACTTTTCCATTGAGCATCGAAAAGGTAGTACCCATGAAAATGCTGATGCAATGTCACGAAGACTATGTAGTTTGGAATGCAAGGACTGTGCAAATGCTGAGGCTAAAGAAGACATTATAGATGTCCGGCTAATGACTATAAAATGTACGGATGAATGGGACAAGGAACAACTAAGGAAGTGTCAGCTAGAAGATACTGATCTATCACATGTTACGCAAGGGCTCGGACGAAACGAAAGACCAAATAGAGAGGAGATGCCAGCAGAGAGTCCCATTGCGAAGTCATATTGGGCACAGTGGAGCAGTTTAGAATTGATATACGGTTGCTTGCATCAAGTATGGGATAGTGCGGATGGTCAATACAAGAATAAATTGATAGTTGTTCCCAGAAAGAGGATTTCTGACGTGCTCAGCGAGCTGCATAATGGTCCAAGCGGAGGTATTCTTGGAATCACGAAGACGCTCTCGAAGATTAAACAGAGATTTTATTGGGTTGGTTGCAGTCAGACGGTCACTGATTACATTGCGAACTGCGAGGTTTGCAGCAGAGCGAAAGGGCCCAAACCCGAGGTCATGGCCAGATGAAGCAATATAGCTCAGGTGCGCCATTTGAAAGGATCGCTATGGATGTCGCAGGTCCATTTTCTACTAGCAACTTCGGAAACAAATATGTACTGGTGGTTATGGATAATTTCAGCAAATGGCCCGAGGTATACCCAATCCCAAATCAAGAAGCGGAAACAGTAGCAGAAGTGCTTATAAACAATTGGGTTCCAAGGTATTGTGTACCAATAGGGTTACATTCTGACCAATGCAGGAATTTCGAATCAGCTGTATTCCAGGAAATGTGTAAATCATTGGGCATTCGAAAAACACGGACAAACAGTCCGATGGAGGAGCATTCAAGGAAAGTAATGGACAAGTTCCATAAAGAGTGGGATACCCGCATACCTTTATTCTTGATGGCTAACCGATCAGCAGAGACAACGGACCAAACCCCTGCAAATGTAATTTTTGGCAATGATCTTCGACTGCCAGCTGATTTGAAGTTTGGGGTAGATGCCAATGCGGAGAGAAATGTCAAGAAATCCACTGGTGTGTTGGAAGAAGAGCTGAGAGAAATACACTATCTGATAAGGCAACGAACAAAGATTATAAGTGACAAGATGAAAGCCAGATACGATAAAGCAATTAATTCGGAAGGTTTCCAGGAAGGAGATTTGGTGCTGTTATACAACCAACTACGGAAAAAGGTTTGTCCCCGAAATTGCAGTGTAACTGGCAATGCCCATACAAAGTTGTAAAACGGATCAAAGATGTTTTTTACCGCATACAAACTATTGGTAAACCACGAACCAAAATGAAAGTGTTTCATCTGGAAAGGCTCGCGGCGTTTAGATAAGTAAGTTTATTTGATCGGGATGATCAGACTTAGGTGGAGGGCAATGTGACGAATATTAGCGACACTGAGAGATACTATCATCTCTAAACTGATATTCAGCAGTCACTTGTATCTACATAAAGAAACCAATCATTATGTCTACACATGTGTGTGTACATGCAGCGGACAGAAAGACCCAAACACATGCAGATATCTTTTCTGAGATACCGACAAAAGTTGGCAATCATTTGTGCAAGTATCACTCACATGTACACGCGCATAAAAGAAGCTATAAACGTTCATCTATGTATAGTTATAGCTGGTAATAAATTCTAGAAACGCCCTAGAAGTATGCGAACAAGGAAATTGAAGAGTATAGAAGAGCGCCAGCTGAGGCATGGCAATCAGTTTGATTTAAGCACCCTATCTGTTGAGAGGTAGAAGTATTATAGTCTAAGAAAGACCATTTTGCGATATTGAATATAGGAGTTATTTATTCAATTGTTTAGTGTTTTCGAACGTTAGCCGAAGGTTGCAAATAAGCGGAGTTACCCTAAATTTTATACAATAATTTTTAGAGGTTCGATGAGAGTAAGACAGTTATTTTTTTCATGAAGGATGACTGATTGGCGCTTCAGCTAGGCCAACCCTTTTATAAGGTGTTCTGTAGTGATTTCAAGAGAGGCGATTTTAGATCAGAGTTGTAGCTTGAAAATGGTTTTGCTAGATATGAGGTATTTTATCAGTAGCAATATTTGAATTAAAATAAGAAGCATTGGCTACATTACTTGGCACTTCAGCACGAGAAAAGCTGACGAGAGGATATATGACGTTTTGAATTTCCCAAAGATTAAAAAATATCTGAGATTACTTTTTATGCTCGCCTCAACATAGCAAAGATTTTATAACTATGTAAAAATTAAATATTTTTGGAAGCCGAAATCTTTTGTGAAACTTAGTTCACAGATTTTGAAGATTTTTTTAATCTTTAGTATTTCTACGGAATTTTATACCTCCGGTTCTTCTTAACTGCTATATTTTCTTAACAGAATTTTCTTCACAACTTATAAAGTGGGAAAAATCAATCAGCAATACTTAAATTTGAAAGTAAAGCAGAACAATTGATTTTTGAAAGTAAAACACTAAGCTGTATTTAATTAGCAGACTTACTCATATTGCTATATACAATTGTTTTTATTATTGATATTAGAGAAAAATTGTAAAGTTTAAAAACGGCGATGGTTACTAGGACATGCTTCTGAATTTACCTTCTCGATTAGCTATCTTCTCGGGAGCTGAGTATTGAACTCGAGTCTCCTACACTCAAATTTTATACTAGTGTAAAGACGGAAGCCCTTAACCGCTGAGCCATATGAATGTCCCTCTGCTAGCTTTACCAATCGCTTATAGACCAATTGCAACAAAAGGCAATACTTAGAGACCAACTGCAAAGCGAGCAGCGGGGTATTAAAAGGCTGAGTGGTTAAAGGCATCTGCCTTTATACCAGTATTAAGTATGAATGTTGGAGATTCGAGTTCAATACTCAGCCCCAGAGAAACATGTTCTAGTAAATCATTGAATTTTACGAAAGAAGTAAATCATTGAGATGAAAAAAAAATCCACAAATATTATGCTGGAAAAATGGAATGCCTCACTAGTGCTTTCAGATGCAGAAATGCATTCATAACCATCAACGGTTATAGTTAAAAGGACATGTTGTTTGTAACATTGTGTGACAGGCGACATACATTTTTAGTCGCAGAAAATAATAATATCACTCAAAATAAGTGAGGAGGCTCAGTTCGGATATAACCGAACATTACATACTCAGCTGCCCAAATTACAGCTTGCAACATTTTTAAATTACCTTCATTTAAAAATGGGCGGTGCCACGCCTATTGTCAAACATTTTACAAATTTTCTATTCTGCGTCATAAGTCAACCCACCTACCAAGTTTCATCACTTTATCCATCTTTGGTAATGAATTATCGCACGTTTTTGGGGTCTTCGAAGTTTTCGATATCGAAAAAGTGGGCGTGGTTATAGTCCGATTTTCATTCATTTTAAATAGCGATCTGAGATGAATGCCCCGGAACTTACATTCTACATTTCATTTATATACCTAAAAGTTAAAAGTTATCGTGTTTACGGACAGACGGACGGACGGACATGGCTAAATGAATTTTTTTTTGCACAGATCATTTTTATATATAGAAGTCTATATCTACCTCGATTAGTTTATGCCGTGACGGGGTACCGTTATGGGAACAAAATTACAATACTCTGTGAGATAATTAGTTTGCTGCAAACTAAGGCTTAGGATACTGCCAATAAAACATGACTCGTGAGAGTCATGAAAGCAAGTACAAATTTACCTGTTATCGTAAATATATTTTTTGGTTTCTACTATATCCTCCAACCAATTCGCCAAGAAAAATCCAATTTCACAAAATTTTCAGTTTATTTTCATTTCAAAGTAATCATGTTTTTAAATTTAAATTATTTATTTATCTATTTTTTCACAATCACTGGCATACGTTTTGATTGGCGTAATTTTTATTTTTGTTTGTTTGATAAATACGTCGTCTATACACGTGTTACAAAGCATTCGGTAACTATAATGATGCACAGATATGAATATGGCATATTTAACAATTACAAACACAAAATCATATCACTTTAACTTTTGCATGTGAATCAACAGATAAGCACTTAAAAACAACCCGACAAAGGTAGATCATATTACTGCAACCTGTCACTTGTCAAAAACACAGCTGCAAGTTTTAAATTATTGTAAGGAATTTTTATATAATTGATTTTCCACTCTTTTTTATTAGAATTTTCAGTTTTTATATATATTTTTTTTTAATTTTACCATTAGCGAGAAATATATTTTCTTTGTGAGTTAAAAATTTAACAAGCATCTTCTGGCATTTTTCCTTTTGTTGAAAACAAACATACTACAAAACATGCCAACTTAATTATTTGGGCTCGTTTTAGCCACGTTTGCCAACTTTAGGTGACAGCACACGACTGAAAAACATCGGGCAAACGCACAGACCTAAAAGCATTTATAACATACAAACTGAATTTACTTTCCACGCACCTATCATATAAACCGCAAAGATTATCTAAAAGTAAAGATGTTGCAGGTGCAAACTTCGGTGGAAAGCAGCGGAGCTTCACACAATTCTAGTAGGTCACTTTCACCACACCAAAAACTTTAATACAATTTTTAACATAATTTCTGCACACAAAATACACTGATTGGAGTCTTAGAGAGTAAAAAATTAAAATTCTGAACAGATTAGCTGAATAAAAAATGTATAAATAATTGATAAATAATAAGTACAGAAAGTGCAGGAAGTGGTAGTTTAACAAATTCTGCTGTGGTAAGTGGTGAATGTGACCTACTAGAGGTTTTGGGAAGCGTGCTTCACACTATCTTTCGTCCTTGCAACATCTTTATTTTCAATTAGTCTCTGCTAAAGGACAATTGCATGAGTTTAGAGGCAGGCCAAAAGTTCCATGCGCCCGAAAACCAGCAGCGAAATTATCACCTGGCTAATACATCCCTGCAGTCAAAAGCCAAAGTAGTCAGCAAACATTCTAGTTCATTGACTAGAAATTTTTGTGGGTTATTCATACTAGTAAGCTTTTGAATAGTTCATTGACTATAATTTTGTGGTGTTATTCATACTAGTTAGTGTATGAGTAGTTAATTGACTAGAAATGTGTGGCGTTCATCATACTGGTCAGTTTTAGAATGGTTCATTGGCTATAATTTTGTGGTGTTATTAATACTAGTTAGTATTTAAATAGTTCATTTAACTAGAATTTTGTCTGTCAGCTCGAGAAAATGCACGAGTGCTTTCTGTAGCCAATTTGCAATGCATACTTTAGTTGACAATGCTAGATATCGTCGAAATCAACGGGCACATAAACACAAGCATGACGAGTCAACCCTCACCGTTACCTCAACAGAGGTTGAATAAGTTATTGAAAAGGCCAAGACATCCATATCAATAGCCCCAGATATGTACCGATGCCAAAACACCTGTACCATGAGGGCATCAGTAGCCTAGGACATTTTTCCTACTTGTCGTTAAAAGCCTATGCCTTTCCAGAATAACAGAGAAATACCGGAAACGCAGCCAGTATCTACCGATATTATCCCTTTAGGCAGTAACGAAAACGTTTAAAGCCGTTATGATTCCCTCAATTAAATGAAATTGTTCGGATATCCAGCAATAAGCATGACTTCCGTAAAGTGCATATCACTACCACCATTCTGAACTCCATTAATACTCATAACAGGACGGCGCTAGTGCAGCTTGGCCTGTTTTTACACAGTCAACCACTACTGGTTCGTCCCTTCTCCGTTAGATAGATAGATAATTTATTGAGGATGCACTGCGACCTTTGGTCAGCACCTCATTCCATCCGACATCCATGATGAACCTTAGCAGTTCTCTTGGCTTGAGGGATTTAATGTGGAAATGTTCTGGCCATAAACTTAGCCTTGCGTCTTGAGATTGCGTCACATTCATGTGTTATTCCGTTACTTTTTAGCTTTTCATATATATGTACGTATTTTTATTAAAATTTATTCCAGAGTATAATGTATTGAAGTGATAAATTTTAAAGTTATATACATATGTATATATACATACCTTTTGTATATATGAAATATAATGAATAACTTAAATTTGAGCTAATTTAGCAATTTTCAAGTAATTTTTCAACCCAACTGAGACTAGTATATTAAATAGTAGGATGCTGATGCAAATATCGACTAGTATGTCAAACTGTTATTACAATGATGCATAGGCTGAGTAGTATGCCAATTGGTATGTTGATGTTGAATACACTGACTAGTAGACTGGGTCGAAAAAAAAAGTTGCTAATGTCCGCCCCTAAATTTGAAGATTTTGTTGAGAGGGTTTCGGAAAAAATTTTTTTAATTTTTTTGATCCTTGGAAATACAGCCAAAAAGGTTTTTTCGTTGTAACTTGGTTATTTGACGATCGATTTTTAAAATTGATATGTCATTATTTTGGCCTTGAGAAGCTCCACATTTCCGTTAATGTATTGTTATTGGACAAAACCCACTTTTTTGTAGAGATTGAGGCTTAAGTAAACAAAGGTACTATCTCCGTTTTTCGAAGTTAGCTCCAAAAAAATAAATATCGGCTTACGAAATTTTGAAGTTCGAAATTCTACATTTCGAAATTTTTATTTTTATTTTTTTGTTAACGCGTTCAGCAAATGAACAAGTAAAAAATGTGGGCGTGGTCCGCCCTTTTCCCTTATTAGAAGGGCTGGATTCTTTTTGAGAAATTTAGTATAACAGCTGTTATACGAGGAGAAAAGTCAGACTCTGACTTTTGAATACGACTTTCTGACTTCTAACTTTTCACATTTACTTTTTCAGTTTGCTGAACGCGTTAACAAAAAAATAAAATTTCGGTTCGAAAAACGGAGGTAGTACTTTGTTTACTTAAGCCTCAATCTCTACAAAAAAGTGGGTTTTGTCCAATACCCAGAAAAAAGTTTGATTTTGTCGCATAGCGTTATTATTATAAATACGAAAAACTACAGGTTTGAATCACTTATTTACTTTGACTTTGCCTATTCCTGATATTTCTCATATCTTTATTAACTTTTCTATCCAAACCCTGCAATTTTTACTACAAAAATGTCATGAGTTTCAGGTCTAAGTATAATAAGAAAGGTAAAATAACAGTTGCAATAAATATTGAAAGTGCTATAACTTCTTTGTTTTATTATTTAGTAATATGGTTTCAAAGCAACATTTTCTGAATTTTTAAGTACTTTCGTTTGGTAAGGAAAAAAAACATACATTAGGGGGGGAATTTTTGTTAGCTGACCTAATCATGTGAAAACGACTTCATAGCTTAAAAGGACATTAAACGGAAATTTGGAGCTTCTCAAGGGCAAAATAATGACATATCAATCATAAAAATCGGTCGTCAAATAACCAAGTTACAACGAAAAAACCTTTTTGGCTGTATTTCGAAGGATAAAAACTAGTATGTCAATTTGTATGATATGGGTGTATATAATAACTAGTATGCCATATGGTATAAATGCGGCGCAAAGGCTGACTAGTATGTTAATTGGTATGAGTCTGATGGGTTATGCTGACTAGTATGTCATCTGGTATGATGTTGTTGTTATCTAATGACTAGTTTGTCAATTGGTATGATGCTGATGCAGAGGCTGGCAATTGATATTTCGTAGGACATCGCCGTGTTAAAAAATACCAGTTGGTAATATGGAAAAACAAAGACAGAACTCATACTAGTTGAGATTTTTGGCAAACTAGTATTTTCCTTCTAGGTACAATTAGTGGTTTGACTGCAGGGATAGAGAAAGTAGCGATGAGAACCGTAGCCAAATTGTTTGGTAGCAGGTCAAACAGCGCATTGTGGTACAATGATATACATGTGTATGTACGTAAAATCATTAAAGTGTGGCCCGAGCAGTCGTAGCAGTAGCAGAGTTCGCATACATAATTTTACTTTCAATTATAAATATGGTTTAACATTACAATGTTAGATTTGTATACTGTAGCTACTAAATGGCGCTGTTGTATTAGAGTGGAAAATGTTTAACATTGACTGTTATTAACCTTTTGCAAGCAAAATTATAAACACATCGTAAATACATAGATAAACATAGGCATATATATAGAAATGCCGGCTTTAACAGACTTCTTCAAATGAAACTGTTAATAGAGCATGTAATGATACTTTGCATGGCAATGCATAGCAATTATAAGTAACACAAAGAGTATTCTTATCTTAATGGTTAGTTGGATTTTATTAAAAAACTTTATTATAGTTATATAAGATGTTGTTGCGAAAGCTATGTAATAACTTCATAGGAGAGGAGAGAGGATGAGGAGAGGAGAGGAGAGGGAGAGAGGAGAGGAGAGGAGAGAGAGGAAGAGGAGAGGAGAGGAGAGGAGAGGAGAGGAGAGGAGAGGAGGAGGAGAGGAGAGGAGAGGAGGAGAGGAGAGGAGAGGAGAGGAGAGGAGAGGAGAGGAGAGAGAGGAGAGGAGAGGAGAGGAGAGAAGAGGAGAGGAGAGGAGAGGAGAGGAGAGGAGAGGAAGAGGAGAGGAGAGGAGAGGAGAGGAGAGGAGAGGAGAGGAGAGGAGAGGAGAGGAGAGGAGAGAGAGGAGAGGAGAGGAGAGGAGATGAGACGAGACGAATGTAAGGGAAAGGAAAAAAAGGAAGATGGAAGAAAATTAAGAAAGAGGAGACATAAAGCATAGATGGGAAAATAAAAAATAAATAAAAAGAGAGTAAAGATTACAGGTTATACGTTTTGTATGAGTTCCCTATCGACGAATTATCGGTGTGATATCGCGACTATATACAAACGGGTTATCGGTTTGTTATCCAAGCGTTATAAATTTGCTATCGACACTATTGGCTTTTGATGAAATTGCGATTACATAGCTACGAGAAATCGTTAGTATCAAAAATTTGTTGATTTTTTCGTACTTAACGATTATTATCGAAAAGATATCTAAATGTCATGAAAAAGTTATCGATTGGTATTGCAGAGCTATACAATTTTTATCGAAAAGTTACTGGATTTGTTATCAAAGAAATATCGATTTATTCACGAAATATGTCAATTACTTACCTAAAAATAACCATATGTTACCAAAAATTGATCGTGAATACGATTTGTATCAAAAGTTATCGATATCTAATCAAAAAAGTTGCGATTTACATTCGAAAATCTATCGATTAATTATCGAAGAAATATCATGTAGTTGACAAAAAAGTTTTCTATTTGATTATAGAAGAATTATAGTTTAGTTGTCGAAGTGCTTCCGATTTGTTATCGGCGTGTTATAAATTTATAACGAATAGCTTGGAAAAATTATCGATAATATCAAAGAGTATCAGATAAGAAGCAGACGAAGCGCTTTGATTGCATGAACTGTTGCTATTATTTCAATATATATCAGTTCAACAAGATTCTAAATCTTTTATAGCACAACAGCATTCATAAACAAATTCACATTAAAATAAAGCTTGCGATTTACAAAATTAAAAAGTAGAGTTAGTGTTAAAATAATGAATAGTATAAAGTAAAAAGCGCCACCGTGGTGTGATCCGGTAGGCGTGCTCCGCCTATCACACCGTATGCCTGGGTTCAACTCCCGGCAACGCACATCAAAATTTTAGAAATAAGATTTTTCAATTAGAAGAAAATTTTTCTAAGCGGGGTCGCCCCTCGGCAGTGTCTGGCAAGCGCTCCGATTGTATTTCTGCCATGAAAAGCTCTCAGTGAAAACTCATCTGCCTTGCAGATGCCGTTCGGAGTCGGCATAAAAACATGTAGGTCCCGTCCGGCCAATTTGTAGGGAAAATCAAGAGGAGCACGACGCAAATTGGAAGAGAAGCTCGGCCTTAGATCTCTTCGGAGGTTATCGCGCCTTACATTTATTTATAATAAAGTAAAATTGTAAACTACAAGTGAGGGTTTCCACAAAAAAAGATAGCTGGCCACTCTTCTATGTTCCTGAGTAAGGCTGCTGAAATATGCATAAGCGTTTGTTTAAAGTTTCTGTTGTTTAACTTATTCCTTTATTTGACGGAATGGAGTTCCAAAGACGAATAGTGTTGACGAAAAATAGTATTGCTGATGTTGCCGAGTTAAATGTGGCACTTAGCGAGCTGACCTAGTAAAAACTAATTTGTATGCAAATAGTTCGGCGTGGCCGACATCATGGGTTTAAATAAAAATATGCAATTCCTTGCCTTGAAATAATCTAAGATACCACAACAAGGAGACGATGTCTCCAGGGGGAAATATGATCGAACCTGGTCACACCATATACATAACGCGTGATGTTATTAAACAGGACTTCAACTTATGCCCGGAGTAAGAATCCAGCCTACTATATATCAGCTCAGAATACGTTTTATTATAGGCAAGAGGAGTTGCAAAGCAGTTAACGCCTTATGCTATTAGGGTATATTAGACTAGACTGCCGCAGATTGCGTATTGTTAGTATACACCTTGCTGACAACGAATTTATATGGTCTTTGCACGAAAGCTTAGAATTTATTATAATCCTAGATTCTTGTTTTATCAACAACTTGGGTCACATTATTTAGTAGTACTAGTAGTGATGTATTTATTTTTCTATCAACTAGTAATTACAAAAGTAAAGCAAAATGATTAATCTATAAATATATAAAAATAAATTAAATAAAGATGAGGGGGTCCGCGATTTAGAGGCAGTGTGACATTTTTTTTTAATTCAGGAGAATCTTCAGTGTTCCATATGCAATTTTTAAGCCGAATTTCAAAGCAACGAAAATCTGCATTTCGTTTTAATATTATAGGAAGTGTGAAAAATAAAATCTAATATATATAAAAAGAAAGGCTAAAATGTGTGTTAGTTGGTCGCCGGTGTTGAAGAGATGCGTCGGTCGATTTTGTTCAAGCTTTCACACAAGTTGCGTAAACCTCACGCGGTAGTTACTACGTAGGTTTGGTTGCGATCGACGTACAGGGTCTCGAGATATAGGCCGAAACGTGGACCCGAGTACCCCTAGAATGTGTTTATAGAATATGGATATCAAATGAAAGCTGTTGATGAGTGCTTTAGTACAGAGTAATAGATTTATCCCGAGAACGGACTGGGACTGGGATTAGGACTGGACTGAAACTGGGACTGGGACTGAGACTCGGAATGGGATGGGACTGGGACTGGAATAAAATACATACCACCCTCTGGACGGAAAATAAGGGATGCAGAAGAGAAGAGATTGAGAAGATATAGAATGAGACCAAGATGAAGATAGATGAAGCGAAAAAGACGGAGGGAGGAGTGAATAAAAGGATTGAAAAAGTGAAGCGTGGTAGGGCAGAGTCAGACGGAAAAGTTTATTAAAATGTATGCAGATAGGCCAAATTTAGGCAGGACAACGTCTGCGGGTCTTCTAGTCTATATATATAAAAATAAGTGCACACATTTTTGGTGTTACTTTATAATTTGAGACCGGCTTAACCAAATTCAAGCAAATTTCTACAGTTCATTTTGGCTATCATGTAGATGGTTCCCGTAAAATTTGATTGAATTTGGTTGAGCGGTTCATGAGATATATCACACCAAGCTACGGCTACGTTTCATACCAATAGATGATACTTATTTGAATATTTGCGCTATTTCATGAAATGGAATAGGTGGTGCTTATTACATTTTGCATTATTCAATGGAATTGACGTTTCTAGAATTATACTTGGACGTTCGGCATTTCTCAAGTGAAAACGAAACGAAAAAAGAAGTCGTTTGTTATAATCAGTTGAGCAAAGCTCACAGAGTATACTAACTTTTATTGGATAACGGTTGGTTGTGCAGGTATAAAGGAGATTGATAGACTTCCATATATCAAAATCATCAGTATCGAAAAAAAAATTGATTGAGCCGTCCGTCCGTCCGTCTGTCACTTAACACGATAACTTGAGTAAATTTTGAGGTATCTTGATGAAATTGGTATGTAGGTTCCTGGGCACTCATCTCAGATCGCTATGATGAACACTAAAGATGAACAACTAATAAATTTGTGAGCACTGCCACTTATGATAAACAGTTTTACCTTAATAATAGCTTGACCAATTTTATCGATTCTGTAAAAATGTATTACTTTTCTGATAGCCAAGGCCTAAGCTTTAAATAAAATCATACATAAAGGGTGCTTCAAAACTCATCTTAAAATTAGATAAGTTTTAAAAAGGTGTAAAACGAAAATTATATGATTATAATTACTAATGAAATAACTGTGTTATTTATAATAAATAATAAACTTGTATTATTGATTTATTTATTTTTTTCTTCAATAAATAACAAAACTAAGTACTAAATAATTTTTTTGTTGTGATAGAAAAAGTTGGATCATTTATTTAATCTTAACGTAGTCTTCATCACTTGAAAATATATCAACAAGGAAACCATTTCTGAGCTAAGAACTTTTTTTGATCTCACATGCCTCATGGATGATATAACTCTATCAGAAGAGATGGCCAACATGCTGAAAAGGTCCTCGTTTTTGTATAACTCGTGAGATTTGCAAGCGTTGGTATGTCTATATCTTTGTATCCTATTTTTTAGATTCTTTAGCTTCTTCAGATCATTCTCCTAATGGTAAATACTGGTATTTTAATAAATCTTTCCATGGCCCAAAATGTATGTACCGTTGGTGTGAGCTTTTTCTCAGGATACTTTTGAAGCAGCAGCTCTGCAGTTTTCGATGCATATTCTCCAAATTTAGGTCCAGTAAATCTTTCATGGCAATTTAAAATATTTAAATATACTCGAAATCGTTTGACAATATCTCTCTCGACTCTAGTAAAGCAACCAGTCATTTCATCGTGTTCAAAAAATCTTCTGAAGAGTTTCCATCATTTGTGTTGCCGTATCCATATTTGGGCAGTCAACTCTCAGGCCAAGCTCTTTATAGAATGCATATTGAATCTATGTTTTGTTTTTCCTTAGATGTTCCATTGTCGTCGAAAACTCCTCCTTGTTGTGGTAGTGTATAAGCCAGTTTCAAAAACGATTCCTTGCACCTTATCCTTGCATGCATACTCATAATTTAGTTCGTCGATAATTGAATCAAAGTCTTTTTGAATTTCCTTACAGATTGGACATTTCAATGTAGATGTGTTTGCTATTAAGTTTAAACTGTCGACCATTGTTAGAGGTAAATCATCCTTTGTGGTAATAACATTCCCATCTTCGATTTCAATTATTGTCGGTTCTAATTTTGCTATTGATGTTTTATATCACCCTCTGTAGATTTTATGAGTGCCGAAGACTCCTTCTCCTATTTTAATAATATCGGCCGGCACAATTAACTGATGACGGCCGTGGATTTTTCCAATATTTGAAGCTTCATCTTTTAAAAACGGAGGGGAACAACGGAAGCCATAAACATATACCATCTGCAATTGTTCCATCGTCTACATTTATACCTTTGTTTATATGCGTTTTGTCCTGATGATCCTTCACAGCCCCATTTATTTATCAATATGGCTTTTTGACATTGATTTCCACCTTTCATTCAGAAAAACTTTTCAAGAGTCGCGCAGACATATGATCCATTAAGTTTGCAGCTCAACTTTAGCTGATACTTCGGTTATTTTGGCTCTTGGAGGAACTGCTTCTTTCTTGGCTTGAGTGGTTTGTTTGTATCCACTGAAAAGATCGGCATTATGTTGCAATAATGACTCACGCAATATATTATATTATCCTTCGATAACCCGAGATCTAAAACAGCGGCCAAATACTCTTCAGGGGTGTGTCCCCTAGGTAGCGCATTTGGGGCGTGGAAAGCTGTTTGATCCTTCTCTGTCGCACTGGACTTGATAACGTAACTGCTCCTATGATATGAGACTGGTCTTTTCTCGTCCTTTTATATTTAATAGCCAATGCTTCTGAAAGATGAGTCGTGGCGATAGTCTAGTAAAATCTGACAGCTTCCTTTCCTTGTGTAAGTCGAACATTCTTCTATGGGGTTTGTTCGTCTTCCCTAGTTCGATTGGTTGATGTGCTAGGCATTTCTTCGTCCAAAAACTTTTACTAGCTAGCTCAGCTTTCATGCTTACTTACTTAGTATGAGAACGACCGCCTGCTTGCCCATTTTCTTTGTACTGTATATTTAGAGGCAGCCAATATTTTTTCCTTTCAAATGTCTTCGTCTACTATCTTTCTTTCATGCTGCAAGTAGGTAATTATCTGTCATAAATAGCCTCACAGAACTCCGCGTTTGTCTTGACGCTTTGAACTTATCAAATAGTTTGGAGTTTTCTAGAGGCCATATTAACATTGGCATCGGAGTATATCTTACTAAAAAAATGATGTGAGCTACATTATGGTTATTTAAATAAACAGAATACTTATTCTATAGACTCCAAAAACCGACGGATTTTGGGCGTTGACATTTAGACACATTGCACTTTACAATACTCAAATTATAGACAAGAGTTGCAGGTATATATGCAGCTTGTAACTGAAAATGTGGTTTTGATAACAATAAATCCTAACAACAAAAGTGTGACGGTTAACTAATTCGTCTCCTTCTACCTATACCTGTTTAGGAGCGCGTATTTATACAACGCCAAGAGTTGCTTTAACTTTATTTGATGCAGAAGGGAATTAATTGCAGCTGGACGCAGTAGACCTTATGAATTCAGATAACTGAATATTGGCCAAATACCTACGGTAAATTTCACCACACGGGGACCTCCTTTTTTGTCTCTTTCCATTTTCCATCAAAGTTTGAAAAGGTCATAAAATAAAGGCTCTTTCGAAAGAACAGTACGACATCGGACAGCTTGTATAAAAAAAACAATTTTATGTTTTTATCAACCTTGAATTAAATATGCTTTGCAGTAGCAGACGGTTTTTATTTAGAGACAAAACAACTTGAGCAGCTCTACCTTCTGAATATACCACTTTCTGTTTGTAAACGTAGCAAATGCTACGCCACAATACCTATTTCCTATTTAGCGCCCACCCCTAACATCATATTTTCCATTTACTGCCCACCCCTAGTAGTGTATGTACCGACATACATATATACATACATACCGGCACAACAACCATCGCGCAAGCACAAAGCAAGCCAGCGATGGGTGAATCCCACAATGCTTGGGAATTTTCATTCGTGACGCGCTGTGCGCGACAATGCGAGCATAATTCCCAACGTGTCATAGTTACCTATGAATAAAATGATTGGCCCGGAATACACCAGGCAAACTTCGCCGTAGGTAATGTGAAGTGCGTGTTGGCCGCCATGGCGGTCGAATAAGGGGTGCCCTTTGGGTTAGGAGGGTGCGTTACAAGTTCGGTTCCACGATGGTACGCCCCCTGCTTATCGGACACCCCCGCAGGTTTACCCACATTTCCGGTGAGTAAGACGGGATTTACACCCCTATTACTCATCGGAAAGGTAATGCACGAGCAGCCCTTCTCGGGTAGGAAGGAAACCCGTCCCAACGCCAGTGGCGGGGCGGATTTCCCCACTACCCTGGCGACTGCCGGAGCCAATATAAATACATTGTAGGGGCTCCCTTTGGGTCGACGGGCAGGTAAAGTTACAAGGTCGGCTTTGCCGATGGTACTTCCCCCCAGGCCTATTGGGCAGCCTACCCATATCCAGGGACTCCCTTTGGATCGAGGGGGGGTAAAGTTACAAGGTCGGTTCTGCCGATGGTACTTCCCCCCCGCCGGCCTATTGGGCACCCATAATATTTTGTGATCATCTCCTCTGAGTAAGACGGGGACTCACCCCCCTATTACTCAGAGGAAGGGTAATGCACGGGTATACGGCCTCAGGTAAGAGGGGAAACACTTCCCAACGCCTGCGGCGGGACAAATTCTCCTACTACCCTAGCCGAATACCCGAGCCAATATATTGTAGTTAATTAACCTCATACTAATATCGACACTTCGCCGTAGGTACCATCATCATCGCGATCCCGATCCACGGACATCCCATCCCGAAGCCTAGCCACCCGTTGTCGTAGCTATTTGGTGAGAGCCACTGTCATCAGTACTCTCTCCCTGGGCGTGATCCTAACTACCTCCGTCACTACTACCGCCATTAGCATCCCTTAGCGAGAGCCACGTCGTCTCCATCATCTCGGATACCGCTAGCTAGCACTCTATCTCTCTCTCTGCGGAGAGCTGTCGTCCTTGGATTATAATATAAGCGATACTACTTAGTGACATCTCTCCTCTCTCTCCTGGATCAAGGTTGTGGATATTTTAGCCTGAGAGCCGCGCGTGTGGGTGGTGTGTGTTCGAAATAAAAACACTAATTACTGTGTATTTATTTAGGTGGGGGAAGTGGGACCTCCATCCGACTCTGGATTGACTTGAGCCATACCTCAGCCTTTGACCAAACCACTCATATGTTTATAAGAGTTATATATTGATAATCCCTGTAAAATTCTCTATTAAATACATGTATTAGATTATCGAACGCTTTCATGAAATTTTTGAATTTTGCCAGGCTTTTCGGGAGAGGCCCATAGTGCAGCGTCCAGTATTTTATATGGCTTACATTTCGGTTATTCCAACACTCAATCGTCATTTGCGACGCTGCTGCAACGACGTATCTCTATACGTACATATCTTACGATATTCATAAATATATATTCTCAATTGCATATTCATACATTTTTACAAAAGTTATGTACAGTAAATTTTTTTCAGTGCATTCATGTTTTTCAAATTGTATGTGGACATCCTCTTGCATGTTACCCTCTTTGGCAAGAAAAATGCATACATTTTTTACAGGTGATTTTGCAAACGGTCCTTTGCGGAATTGGTAGTTCCAATATACAACATGTTTTAAATATTATTGTGGTTTTGCATATAAGTATAATTGCCAACTCGGGACACCTTTTCAATTTAGTGCGTTTTAACTTACATTATATAATTCTCATTCCAATTTTCTTATCCCTTTGAGATTTTTCTTTTCGAACACGTGTTCCTCATAATTCCGTTCACTTACGTGGGTATGTCAATAAAATAAATTTTTGAATATTCAGAGTTTATAAGTTTTTTTTTGCAATCGGTATCCGCCCTGGAAGTCATTAGACCATAAATTAATTAAGTTTGAACATTTTGCCTTCATATTATTGGTAACTAATTAATTTCATTTTAAATGCATTTTTTCGAGTTTAAACCCAAAAAAAATTTATATATCATCCGAGTATACACAATTTCCAATTGCCGCGGATACTAAGCAGCGAAACTCCTTACAAATTCCTTATGAATTCCCTACTAATAACGCGTATAAGCAGCGTATGAAAGCCTTATAAAACCCTTATTAAACCATACTTAATAAATCAATACAATATGAAATTTTTTTGATATAAAACCGTGGTTCCGTGAAAAACCAATTAAGATTTTTTAACAATTCATACTTATATACTTTTGTGCAATTTTTAATTCAATTACTTCTTACAGATTTTTCATACAATTATATTCGAGTTGCAATTAATTTTGCCAATAAATTTTTAAATATTTCGTTAGCGACAATCACTGTAAATCAGTTCCCTTTTCTAAATTTTTTTTCTCTTTTTCCTCAACATTTCAGCTTCAATTATAAATTCCTACAGTCAAATAAGCGTTTCATTAATTTCATAGTAGTTTAAACTGAATTCTTTTTCTATTCTGATAACTAATATGTACAACCTTAGAAATAAGAAGCAAGTTAACGAAACTTCAGATTCAGAACCCGATTCAGATAATTTAGCTCAAGCTCCGAAAGTTTAACTTCATCTTCGACCGAAGAAGTCACAAACCAGGAAAATAAATTATCTTTGTCACAGATTTCCCAGGCTTCGAAGATTCTTCTAGCAAAAATTTAACTTCTTCTAAACTAGATTCAGATCTTAACGATTCAAATAATGCAAAATTAACGTCATCTTCTTCTATTTTAAATCAAATCTTAACTATTCAAATAGTTCAAACTTAGTTTCCCTTTCTTCTAACTTAAACCCAGATCTTACCGATCCAATTAGTACAAACGTTGCCTCCTTTCTACTAATTCAGCTATAGACTTTAACGATCAAATCATGACAACACTTGAGGAAAAGAAAACTTTCATTAACATGTGTGCTAATTCTATTAGAGAAAACTACAGCGGTGACCCTCTAGCACTTGAGACCTTTATAGACAAAATTAAATTACTTGAAGATGAATGAAAATTTAACTAATACTTCTATAGCATTTTTAAAATCAAAACTTGTGGGTAAAGCCCGTGAAGCAATACCAACCCAAGTAACTTCAGTTAATGCAAATTATAGCAGCTCTACGTAGTAGGATCAAACCAGACATCTCGAAAGTTGTAGCAGGTAAAATTACAGCGTTGTACGTTAACAATAACAATTATACAGATTTTGCAAAAAAAGTTGAAGATTTAGCTGACTCACTTGAGCAGTCTGTTACGTGGCTGCTTGTTTGGATGGCAAGGAGCGGCGGCAAGCAGTAGCTTGCATCCAGGCTAGCTCGTCGTCTTGGGCGGTGCATTTCGCCACCGTCGTCACCCACAGCTACGTGAACAAAAAGGGAGTTCATACCTGCATTGTGGAAAGAAAAGGAATTGCGGAAAAAGATGTAAATAGACATGAGGGGCAAAGTTAGAAGGGGTAAAGCATAAGGGGGAGGAAAAGCTGGAGGGCTGTCCTGTCAGGTGGAGTCTACCCTCCCTCTTCAGCACAACTTGCGCTGAACCATGGGCGCTGTGCTGACTCCTACTTCCTTACAGCGCCCCAAGCCTGACGTAAGTCTGTCCGTCCGTCAATAAGTAATTTCCCTATCACTCACCTTCACTCCACCCTACCGCGCACAAGCGCAGAACCCTCACCAAATATTTAAAAGCCTAGCCTTGCATGATTGCAGAACACTTAGATTTTCATCCATACATTCTTAAAAGTTTATTAACAATTCAAATATTTCTGAACCTCTACACAGCTATGCTTCAGAAAATCAATTGATTCAAATCAAGAAAGGAGAAATATAAAAATAAACTATGATCCCAAAGAAAACACTTAAATAAACTAGGTTTATTGTTTTTGTACCTCACCCTACTGCAAAATGCCCCTATTATACTCAGTTGAGTAGAGCTCACAGAGTACATTAAACTTTGATTGGATAACGGTTGGTTGTACAGGTATAAAGGAATCGAGATAGATTATATACTTCCATATATCAAAATTATCAGTACCGAAAAAAAATTTGATTGAGCATGTCCGTCCGTCCGTTAACACGATAACTTGAGTAAATTTAAGGTATCTTGACGAAATTTGGTACGTAGGTTCCTGGCCACTCATCTCAGATCGCTGTTTAAAATGAACGATATCGGACTATAACCGCGCCCACTTTTTCGATATCGAAAATTTCGAAAAACCGAAAAGTGCGATAATTCATTACAAAAGACAGATAAAGCGATGAAACTTGGCAGAGAGTTGAACTTATGACGCAGAATATAAAATAAGTAAAAATTTTGGGACAATGGTGTGGCACCGCCCACTTTAAAGAAGGTAATTTAGAAGTTTTGCAAGCTGTAATTTGGCAGGCGTTGGAAGATATCATGATGAAATTGGCAGGAAACATTACTTGTATACTATATGTATGCTTTTTAAAAATTAGCAAAATCGGAGAACGACCACGCCCACTTAAAAAAAATTTTTTTAAAAGTGAAATTTTTACAAACAATTTTATATCTTTACTGTATATAAGTAAATTATGTCAAATCAACTCAGTAATGATATGGTGCAACCAAAAATACAAAAACAAAAGAAAATTCAAAATGGGGCGTGGCTCCGCTAATTTATTAATTGTCTAGAATACTTGTTAATGCCATTAAGTCGAACAAATACTTTACCAATCCTTGTGAAATTTGGTAGGGCGCTTAGTTTCTAGGACACAGTTTTTTGTGGAAAATCGGAAATCGGTTGAAGCCACGCCCAGTTTTTATACACAGTAGATCGTCTGTCCTTCCGCTCGGCCGTTAACACGATAACTGATCAAAAATCGATATATCTTTACTAAACTCAGTTCACATAATTATCTGAACACACTTGTATTGGTGTAAAAATGGCCGAAATCCGACTATGACCACGCCCACTTTTTCTATTTTGAAAATTACTAAAAATGATGCCATAATCTATACCAAATACGAAAAAAGGGATGAAACATGGTATTTCATTGGTTTTATTGACGCAAAATATAACTTTAGAAAAAAAACTTTGTAAAATCGGTTGACACCTACCATATTAAGTATAAGAAAATGAAAAAGTTCTGCAGGCCGAAAAGCCTTGGAATAATGGCAGGAATACTGTTCGTGGTATAACATATATAAATTAAATACGGTACCCGCACTAGCATGACCACGACTTTTACAGAGTCTAATATCGTCCTGTTAGATCACAGTTGCTTCACGACAGATCTTCACACACCGATCCATATATCCACGCATTTTCCTACTTATACATGACTCACACCACGTCACCTATTAATACAACAGCACGCTTTCATCTTTTCAATTACTCAGTGTCCTTCACCATGCTGTCATCTAGCCGCTTTCTTCTCACATCGTACCTTAATGCTAGAGATTCCATCAT
>JARSSU010004595.1:0-26749 GCA_029619165.1 Eurosta solidaginis | reverse complement strand
CCCGCTGCGCAAAGTTTATTTAAGACCGCAAGTAAAGGTTAAAAGTATGCCTACGCGTATTTACCATCAGTTTCGTTATATAAAATTATCTCCACTGATCCACGCTAAGCCGACACACCAAGATCAAGATACTCAACAAGGTGCATGCACGAGGCCAGCTATCGCTGCTTGACCACTAGAGCGTATCCCAGCTGTATAGTTTCGTCGATATTAAATAAGTATAGATATCTATACGTCTAAAGTATTTGGGCAGGATTTTTTATGGGTTGTAAACCTTAGACCGCATATGTTCGCTCCAATAACCCACAAAATAATAAGGAAGATTTTTTTGCTTGAATATGCTGAAATAGTGTGTATGCACAAGCGTATATATGCCTGCATAAACTAAAAGACATAACTAAAATTGAAATAAAAGTACAGAAGGAAAAATTCATAATATTATATATATATATATACATATTATTGTAAATTTTAAACTTAAATTAAAAAGTTAAACTTAGTGAAGCACCCTTCGTGCCACATATTTCAAGGAAGTTTGGATTGGATTTACATAGAATTAATTAAGCTAGCGATATTAAATCATGAAGAATCTTCTTCTTTTCAACTTTACTCTTTTTGACTTCTTTTGGTACAAATGTAATCACTAGCCTCCCTCACACAATATCTTTATTGTTTTTGTTGGTTTTTTCTTATAGGTTACATACCCATGTACAGTACAATTTAATAGTAAATGAGAATCGAATTTTTTTTGCTTCTTTCTCATACAAATATTTTTGTTTCAACCTTTGTTTTGTTTAGCGCTTCGAGTTTTTTCACTCACTCGCGCTCACTCAAATAGGAAGTAGTTACAGTGGCGTAAATAAAATAGGCCACGAAACGACTACTCGAATTTTCCTAGGATATATTGTTTCTTTTTAGCGTCTCTTCGTTATGTTGCGAAATTTCGTCCCATATAAGGACGAAATAGCATAAACGAACTACTATTTGATTTAAAAAGGGTAATAACTATTGCTCGAAGCAGTAATTATTAGAGGGAGATAGGTTCGATGATACAGCATCTATTCACACTAGTCACGCGAGGAGGCCTACCTACGTCCGAAATGCTCCACATGTAAGTAACATGGTTATTATGTTTTCTTTTGTAAGCAAATAAAATATTAATCGCTTTGATTTATGTACATATTTATGCATACATTTACGTGTGGTTACACACCTGACCATAGTGTGCCTAGCTTTGGTTATTTTTAGCTAATACTCTCATTTGACCGGAATGATTGAGTGAGACCTGTATATGCATACATATATACATACATATGTACATATGGATGAGTTTCTTTCTCTAGTTGCGATTGCCAAAGTTAGTGATCAAGAAGTGGTTTTTTTTTCTCTTTTTCCACCTATTTTCTTTTGATGACAAAGTCATCAATCCCAGCTACATACATATCAGTTTTATTTTGTATTTTTTCGCCCTCCGCAAGCATATGTATGTGAATGAATATGTAACCTGTACATATGATTTTCCATTCTCTTGAAAAAGATAGTTCAATGACCATACATATACAGATCAGCTGTTGAGGTAGGTTAGGGATTTGCATTTAAGTACCCCCAAACAAAAATTGTTAGAAGTTAAGTAATGTAATTTTTTTTTCTAACTTTGGAATTGGTAGTTAGTACAACTTATAAGATAGCTTTGACTCCTTATCTTTACTTCTAATGTTAAGATGAATCATGCGTTGAATTGTAATAAAATATTGTTAACATGAGTACATAAATCTATTAGTTTGGTCTGATTAAGGATAGTGAGAGTGGGTTTATTGATGCCTTTTTAACCACCTTAAAGGCCATGGTTGGATGGGTCTAGAGCAGCCAAAACATCTACATGTGCTGCAAGGTGATGGGCGTCGAAGCTCTGAAGGAGTAAGTATGGATGTCAATGGGTAAGTCGATGGGTTTTTTTTTAGTCGTGTGCAATATTATATTTTGTCTTGTTAGGGCTAGGGATTAGGGAGAAGGTGTCTGGGTCCTGCAGCTGTTTAATACCCTGCCCCAGGCTGAAGCTCCGGGAACGAGCCAGTGCACACGCGGCAGTCGTAGGACAAGACTTAACCGGCCCTTCTAGACGACCCTCAATCGTTTCCTTTTTCCACCCTGTCCACTAGTTCATAACAAGGGAAAACGCTCAGCAGCGTGTAAAAAACAAAGGTGGCACTGTACAGCTGTAGGGGAGCTGTTGCGCGAAGATGGGGATTATCACCGGATATTACCCTGTGGCTCTACACCGCTGTGGTTTGACCAATTCTTTTATACGGAGCAGTGGTCTGGTGGACGAGCTTAGATACTTATCAAACCTACGGGTATTCCAGAAGGTACAAAGAAGTGCTCTAATCTGCGTGGGGGGTGCCCTGCGCATCACCCCTGCGGAGGCGCTGGACACTATTTTTAATGTGTGGCCAATAGATTTAATGGCCAAGCAATGTGCGGCCTTTTCTGTTCTGTGCTGCGAGAGTTATCCGGATGGAGAGACAATGTGGATGGTCTTGCAGCCATCCTTAAGTATCTGGATTCGCCTTCGTCGGAATATTCCGCTCCAACTTTATTTTTCAATATGAAGTACGAGCTTATTATCCTGGATAGGGATATTGATTTAAGGACCGCTGGACCTGAGCGATAGGCTGCAGATATATACTGACGGCTCCAATGTGGATTATAAGGGGGTAGCGGTGTCTTTGCACCTCAACTATGGTGGAATCTATCATTAGCCTACCCGATCATTGTACCGTCTTTCAGGCGGAGGTGGTTGCTATAAATAAGGCCGCTGATCACCTGGGGAATGCTGCTCGTGGCTATAACCAAATTTGTATTTACTCAGACAGCCAGGCTGCACTATAAGCACTTGGATCGGTCACCTGTAAGTCCAGGACAGTAGAGATGTGCCGCAAATCTCTTAAAGAGATCGCTGACCAAACTTCCCTCAGTCTGGTATGGGTACCTGGACACTCGAATATACCGGGCATGAGATGGCTGACGAACTTGCAAGAGGGGGCACATCCGTTCCGCTTTGTTGTCCTGGAAGGGATTCAGCATGCCGCTCGCTACTTGTAAGCTCATTTGAAAGGGATTTTCCCTAGGGGAGCAGGTGTGAGATGGAGCAATATTGAATACTGCTACCACTCCAAGCTCGTGTGGCCTGAATGGGACGCGAGACGCACAAAAAGGCTCCTCCTTCTTGGAAGCATATCTCTGGTGGTTGGACTTATAACCGGCCACATAGCAATCGGGAGGCAAGTACAACGGCTGGGTGCTCCCTATAATGATTACTGCAAGAGCTGCAAAGATGAAGAGGAGCTCCTCTTCGATTGTCCTGCGCTTTGGCACAAGAGGAAGAGGTCTCTGGGATCTCCCTTCTCTGATGATCTTTGTGATCTGGCTAAGTTGGAACCTAACAAACTGACGTTTCGCTGTATCAAGCTGTTGGTTTGAGTAGGGGAGAGATCCACGTGGTATCACAATGGGACCTTTTTGGGCCTAAGTGCACTGATGCTCGCACGGGTGCCACCCTAACCAAACCCACTCCATTAATGGAATGTTTCGACCGCATGAAGACAGAAGTCGATCAGGAACTTCAACAAAAATACAGGTCGCTGAACCGGTAATTGGACAGCTGGCAGGACGACGAGAGAGTAACCAAAAGCAAAAACTCACCAGTTTTATGACAAGTTCGTTAACCTCACAACAGTGGCCATTACCAAGGAAGGGGCATAACTTCTCGAAAATGGCCTGAAGCACAATATCATGGACCAAAATACAGTAAGAAAAATGGAGCAGGCAATGTAGATGCGGAGATTATAATATCATTGATACCATAGGAGGAACAGGAGCACGCAAGACACATGTGCAGGGAAATAATAAAAAGGAGGCGAAAGCACAGGAAGCACAAAAAGCTAGTTCAGAGGAGAAAACATAAAGAGTCTACGACATAAACTAAGAAAGACAATATTGTCACAACGAAAGCGGACAAAAAAAACTGGTATCATAAACTGATTATCGGAGAGATAGACTCCACTGACCTTGTGGGCAGACTAAATTTTATGTTCCTGCGAGAACTTCGAGAACTATGTTTTGTTTCATTTACCCATTCTCCGGCGAAATTTTGCCAAATTTAGCCCTCTTTGCAATTGGTGCTCGCGCTATAATGAACTGTACAACTGTATTAGTTTTGAATATTCTGTTGCTGCTATCCGTAAGGAAATACGCTCACGGCTGGCATGATATTTTTTCAAAGATTTTTAATAAGAACTTGAGGTCATATTTAACATCGCTGCAAACAAGGGATATAAAAAAATCACTAGTAGATAAGCTCAAAAGTACAAATGGAGAACCGAAAAGAAATAATGAAAAGGAAAATAATAACTCGACGACTGTCGAGGCCACAGGCCTAAGTATATCCCCCCCGGAGCATATTATATATTTTTTACCGCTGTGAGCCCGCGGTATAGCAACTTTGTTGTCGGGATACCCAACGAAGGAGCTGTATTGTGGGTTCATCGGCTTATGTTGCAAAGAGGCTCGTCCTCTTTGTTTCCAGCAGCCTGCGAAGGAACACCGATTCTACCGTCCACGTAAGTGCTAATTTCCTAATTTCCACAATATAATTTTCCGAATATTTTAATATTCTATTTCACAACATTTGTTAAACCTTTTTCTTAACACTTGTTGTTTCCTTTCAACATATTGAATAAAAACCATTGTATTTCCTTTAAATAATCGAAACGTTTTTGGTGTTTTTAATTTCATATCTTTTTCTCGCCTAACCATTCAATAACAAATAGGTGGGTGCGCGACATTGCCACCACGCACAAAGAAATTAATACAGTCCACTTTCACTCCAAAGCAGATAAAATCAGGAAGCACGCATTTGTACAATCATCAGCAATTTGTTACAACCGACAAAGTCTGCAAGCAGTAAACTCTGACAAATATCGTGATACTACACCGAGGAAAATCCTTAAAACAATACCAAACTCAACAACAACATATTAAGATCAGCACCAACATTTACGGCAGAATTATAACCGGATCACCATTATAACAAAGGCACGTGGTTTTATAAACATTCCGTGCTAGGTAGGGTTTTCCTTTTCACTTTTTATAAAAATTTGAAAAGTTTAAATTTTATAGTGTAGATGTTTAGGCAGGATGCTTAACTTTTCCGCATCTGAGTGCGATCCCCCTAATGCAACCCTGCAATTGGATACTCGGGACTCGATTTAATTTATACCCACCCAGACCATCACCGCCCTATGCATGCGCATGCACGGGTATGTGTGTTTTGTCAGCACTTATTCACATGCATGTCGGAGTTATGTGTGGGTGAGTTTCCCCTCCGAAAACGGAGGATTTTGCGGGCCAACGGTTGTCGCCTTCGATACAACCGGCCTCCTGGATTTTAACAACCACTAGCTCACATCTGCCGCCAGCGATATCTGCCGTTCTTCCACGATTTCTTAAGGTAATATTGTATTGTACGTTCTTCTTACAGCCACAGCTGGAATATTGCTATGCCGACATCGTCAAATCAAATTACCTAGAATGAAAAAGAAACGAAGATCAGTAAGGATAGATAAAAGGTTATAACCGGAAAAGCGCTTAATAAATTAATTCAAGTAAACCATGCCAATGCATATTCCGGTGGCGGGATACCCGAAGATTATAACAAGGGATAATGATAGATGCTGGGATAATAGATAGTAAATTAGGCGTGCTACAAAAACAAAAACGAATAAATGCAGATGGCTGTTTAATCCATTATGCGATGTTCTTTGAATGGATGTGCAAATTGAAATGGGCAAATTACTGCTAAACTGCTTTCCCCGAGTAACCGGGAACGAATGGATATGACTACGTCTATTCTTCTTTAGCAGCATTGCCGAGCACCAGTTCCCTTTTGGACAGAAAAGTAAACGTTTGGTTGTCTACAAGTTTATCATATGCCAATACAGAACATACTCGTTTGCTGGATCTGACCAGCACTTCTAATTTTCCCAGATTTTCTGGGCTCAGCACGGTTATCCTCCTGAATGGTGTGTGTGTACCCTGCTGCCTGGCCGCTCACCCAAAGTGCGCTCACACTTCTCATGGCTCCAGCGGGTTAGTGGGCTTAGAGATACCCGCGGTAGGTATGCCTGTCGTAAGAGGCGACTAAAATATCAAATTGACTCAAGGGGGTTTGTAGTGCAACCCCTCAATGGGTTGCCAGCGCAATATATAGCTTCTCCAACCCAATTGTCAACGTCGCCTACCCGTGGCGAAACCTGTTTTTTTAACAGCCGAGGCTCTGGCAACCTCATGTTCCTTATGGATCTACATTTGAAGGCGCTTAGTTAGCTGACATCGCTTACTTAACCGGTAGATTCTAACGTAAAAACCAAACGAAACTATAGGTTAGGTCGAACTGGCCGGTTTATGAGGACCTCACATAGACTGAATGAGTCAGTAGTGTTACCAGAAATTTGTTTTAACGACCAAGTTGAAAACCCTATCAACAACCAAGACCTATGTTATAAAATAACTCCGTCCTCTTGACAAATACTAGAAACTTCCTAGGACTTAAGCCAATTTCCGCTCTAGATCTGACAGCTTTATCACTCCTAATAGCTGGAGCCTTAGCCTGGCAACCGCAGGGCACGAACACAGAACATGTGGGTAAAGGGGTCAGAATATACCCGCGGTAGTATGCCTGTCGTAAGAGGCGACTAAAATACCAGATTCAAGGGGTGTGTAGCGCAACCCTTCAGGTTGCCAGCGCAATACATAGCTTCTCCAAACCCATTGTCAACCTCACCTATCCGCGGCGAATCCTGTTTCATTAACAGACGAGGCTCTGGCGACCCCAAGCTCCTCATGGTACTTGGGGTTGGGGAGGGAGGCGATGGACTGAAGGGCCACAAAAATCGTCCCCCGAGATGGTCGGGCTAGCACCTTAATGGTGCTGTGGTACCGGAGCGTGCCGGATCTGTATCCGGAAAAGGACCATCACATCGATAACACTCATTTGTACAGGCATCACAGGGGACACACACTTTTGAATGCATAGCGTAAATATAGATTAGATGTCCAGCAGTGCTCCGGTTGTGCCAATATGTAATAGGCTGCTCCGTCTCTTGGTAGGCTGTATAAGTATGGGCGGGTGCAATGTATTACTAGTCTGCTCAAGATCGTATGGTACATAGATGGCTCGAAGACGCCAGAGGGGATTCGAGCCAGAGCCTTTGGACCCAGAGCCAAAATATGAGTACCTCTAAAGGCACATACGAGCATTTTTCAAGCTGATGTATTCGCCATAAGTTGGTGCGCTAAGCTGAACCTTCAGCACTGATACTCCATGAAACAATTGCCATACTCAGTCAGACAGTCAGGCCACACTAAAGGCAATTTTGGCGTTCGAAATAAAGTCAGCGCTGGTCCTTGAGGGCGTAGAAAATCTGAATCAATTAGGAACACACAACGTAGTACCGTTGCCCTGGGTCCCAGGCCATAGGGGAGTAGAGGGTAATGAGCAGGCGGCCTCTAGTGTTTAATTTGTTGCGTCCCTCCCACAAATTATCATCCTCCAAGCCGATCCATGCAGCGAGTCTGCGCCATACTCTCCTCCTCCGCAGAGGTATCGAACCCAATCCGTGTCCTTCTCCTTACCCCGGACCTGAGAAATGGTTTTGCTGCGTTTGCCGGAAAAGAGTCTCTTTAGGACGGTCATACTCTTGTCAGTGTGTCATGGGCAAGGGATGGTTGCATCGGACAGGTTGCTCTAGGCTTGATCCCAAAACCCGACGTCCTCGTAACTTTTATAAATATTTTGTGGCTTCTTGTTGTTCACGCCCTCATTACATTATGAGTAAATACCGCACCTGAGAACACAGCCGTATGAAGCTGAAAAACACAAGCAGGTCCTCAGTGAACTCCACGGACCTCTATGCCAGGAATTGCCCGGTGAATCTTGTACTCAAAGAAAAAAACTAGCAGAGTATGAACGCATTCTCCCTTAGGAAACGCGAGTAACTCTAGCTCAACTTCGATCTGGTTACTGTAACAAGTTAAACTCTTACCTATCCAGAATCAACCATACAAAACGTATGTCCTGCTTGTAATGTGTCCCCACATGACACCAACCATCTCTTTAGCTGTATTGTGGAATAAACGCCTCTAACACCCCTCTCATTATGGTCCACCCCTGTTGAAACTTTATGTTTCCTTGGACTCCCGTTAGAGGACATTGATGACAATTTGATCGGTCGCACCTATTGGATGGGGCGAAGCACTGCTACAACAAGAGCAGGCGGACAACCCGGAAAGAGAGGCAGGAACTGCATGACCCATCGATCCCGAGCCGTTCCTGCCAGTTGGCTCACAGGGGCAATTATTAGTAGAAGGGAGGGAAAAGAGAGAAGAACACTGGAGCAATACGCCAGGTTGGAGACAATCCAAGTTACTGTTAGGACGTTATAGCACAATTCGCTACAGGACAATAATAGACCTCTCGAAAGATAACCTAAGAATCCCAAGAGCTATTCTTACAGGGCCGTATAGACTGAACAGCCGTATGCAGAAACTGAGCATACTATCGAATAACACATGCCGCTTTTGTGATCAATCAGCAGACGGCGGACCATATCCTCCTAGAACACGACGCCATCTCAAACTGTAGGGTAAATTTAATCCCTCAAGTCAAGAACTCTGCTAGGGTTCATCAAAGAAGTCGACTAGGATGAGATCTACATTCCGGTAGCAAGCACCATCGATTTACTAACCCGACCATCTCGGGAGCTATTGATATGACTACATTGAACCTTCTAGGGATTGAATATTGTAACGAATTTACTGCAATTCCCCTTATTTGCAATCTTCTGCCAACGTTCGTATCGCTAAACTGTTGAATAAATAACTCCAATATTGAATAATGGAAAAATGGCCTTTATTAAAGTATTTCACAATAACACTTATACTTTGCAACGAATAGCTTGCTTAATAACCAAACTGATTGATAGCTCAAATGAAACTGATTTCTCGCCTCTAGTGTCGCGCCTTTTATACTTTTTGATTTCTCATTGCATACTTCTAGGCTTTTCCATTCCAGAACTTACTAGTTAGTTATCAGCTACAAAATCGCCAGCCACAACTACGTTTATAACTTCTCATTTGAGTAATACTTGCACAAATTATTGCCCTCTCTTGTGACAACTCAGATAAGATACATGCATGTGTTTGTGCATTGCTTCTCCGCTTGTCGTATACGTATATATGTGTAGACGCAATTATTGATTCGTTTATGTAGATACATAATGATTGAATTATTGATGTGAATTAACGTCACTGCTTAGCATCGGCCTAGAGATGGCAGTACCCCTTAGTGTTGCCAATATTCGTAACAATATTAATAATGACCGCAATGCGAAAGTCTGCTAAAATTTACCATTATCCATGGAATGCTAGATATTTAACTTTCCACGTTTTGAATCAGTAATGAAAAGAGCAAAATTTACTAAAATTTTAACTGGCTGTGGGTAATAAGGTGTTGATGTCGTCTCTTAATGCAATTTAATGGCAACGGCGACGCAGGCAAAAAAATAAAAATCCTATAAATCTACTGATCATAATTAATTAATTCATCCCTTTCTATGCAGTTATATGCATACATACATATGTATTTTGTTGTCCAAAAGCTATTTAAAGAAATCAATTGGTATTTACATGAACTTCGAACTCTTTGGTTGTTGTAGTTGTTGTAGCGATAAGGTTGCTCCCCGAAGGCATTGGGGAGTGTTATCGATGTGAGGGTCCTTTGCCGGATACAGATCCGGTACGCTCCGGTGCCATAGCACCATTAGGTGCTAGCCCGACCATTTCGGGAACGATTTATGTGGCCACATTAAACCTTCAGGCTTTGGTATTTGCATTCTTCAAACATGTTGTTTATATATTTAATATGGTAGGCAATTTACTTACCTTTTCTGGTGCGATGATCCTGGACAATCGGGCCTGACTACTCGCGAGTTATTTTGCTTTAAGAGAGCGTGCTTAACGCGAACCATATCATGTTAGGGCACAATTTCGGTCATGCATCCAATCATAGAAATGTTTGCTTCTAATGCTTCTAGGATAGCAGCAGCAGCTCCGGTGGCGGCACATAAATAACAGTTGAATGCGGATCAGTTGCCTTTTTTGCTTCGGCTACCTATTCAATTTCAATTCACATTACACTGTCTACTATTGCTATTTTTAATCAATATAAATTACCGAAGCAAATACTTGCAAACCAAGATGGGTAGTTTCACCCTTTTTTAGGGAAATACATCCAACCAGTTTGGCATCGTATTCCAAAGCATGTTGGTTGTAGAAAGCACCTTGTTTACCGGTAAATCCTTGGCGAATGACACGTGAATCTGAATTTAATTGTACGTTTCTTGTTGTTTTGGCATATTCTGAGCTGAATCGCACCCCGGAAGGGATGATATATATTAGAATAATATAAAATTTGTTTTATTATTTAAAAATGCACACACGTATGAATGAAAAGCAGAAAGTAAATAATGTTGTTTTTGTTGTAGCGATAAATACACTCCCCGGGAGCGATTTAGTATGAACACCTGAAATCTTCTTGGCCATCCCGTCGATTCTATAAAACTTAATATTATTTTGGGCGAAGGGCGCAGAAAGGTGTTCTGTGCAACAAAATTTTTAATTTCCACCTTTGTTTAGGTTGTGTACTGTCTTGTAAAACGTTACCTTTTTTGGTTTTGGAAATCGAATCTTCCAATTCACAATTGGTGGTAAGAGGACTTAGCTGCCTCTAGTTAATGCCAGGTTAATTTAGAAGTGCCTAAACAACTAACACATATCACAACTTAAAAGCCCGTAGCACAAGCACTTTTTCTTTTTACCAACAAGGTTATGCGAGAGCATGTCGGAGTTGAATTAACACAATTATATTTTGTCTTCGTTTTAAAATGTTTTCCCGGAATAATTAATAAATTGTAATTAAATATGACACTTCATTTCGATGACAGCATGAAACGTCGATGTGTTAGTGGAGAGCGAAAAAAGCTTTGAATGTGTGCGTGAACTAGTCACCTCTGGCTGAAGGGTGACAGTCAATGCACGGCAAGACCGACATTAGACCTCATGCGCAATTGTAGCAATTATTCATTCATTTGTACAAACATATATTTCAACCCGTTTTGGTCTTAAAAGATATTGACTCATACATACATATTCACACAGTTGTACATACGTATATTTTGGCTCGCTTTGGTACGGCATGAGATTCTATTGTCACATTCATTCATTTGTACAAACATATATTTTGTACACCGTGCATCATATGGTAACCTCAGCCTTGATATGACACCGTTTATAGCTTGCTCGCGACAAGCCTTTACCTGTAGACAAATTATTAACATGATTCATTTATGATTGCGTTGCACATTCCACAGCCAATTTTAATTATGCTTAGAATGCAGTTCCCAGGGAACTGAATTGAATGTATATGTGTGTTATACTTAGTTTGTAAGTATTAGTGTAAGTAAGTATTTTAGTTCATAGAAATTTTGTATAAAAGAAAACAGCTTTTGAATAAAGAGGAGAATTCAACCTGCTGCCGTTTCAATTGGCAGTAAATTCTATCTAGTGCTGCTAACTGTGCACTGCAACCTAGATTTCGATTTTCTCTTATCCGTAAACATTACATGGCGATCCTGCCTGTTCTGCTTAGGCAAACTGCTGCTTACAGTGCTGCTAAACATCTTTAGCACATCTTTAGCAGGACGCTCCCAAACATTACATGGCGATCCTGCCATTTCCTTATTATCCTTTAGAACTGCTGAATTAAATAGGCAGCTTTCTTCGTCTGCTGCTTGAAATATAGGCAGACTTCCTCTAAAAAATCCTGCAAAATTTGAAACAGGACAAAATATCAAAATTACGGCGATATAACAAAAAAAAATTTTTTTTCGAGGTATTACCGATAAAGAGACACACATCAAGAAGATAGCAGATTATCATGAACACATGGAATTGAAGCGTAAGCGTAGAGAAGTGGAATAGACCTTGGCCTGCAGACACACATCAAGAAGATAGTAGATTATTATGAACACATGGAATTGAAGCGTAAGCGTAGAGAAGCGGAATAAACCTTGGCCTGCAGACACACATCAAGAAGATAGCAGATTATTATGAACACATGGAATTGAAGCGTAAAGCATAGAGAAGTGGAAAAGACCTTGGGCTGCAGACACACATCAAGAAGACATGGAATAGACCTTAGGCTGCAAACACACATCAAGAAGACAAACGGAGATAGCAGATTATGTATGTAATTATTTAGGTAGTTTATTTTAAAAGCATTTGGCAACCTAACGGCTGCCAGTTTATGGGCAAAAAGTAGATTTTTGCTAATAAAATTAAGATTTTTTTTTCTTCTCGCTCTAACTTTTCAATGAACGAAATCAATAATCAAAAAGAATTTGATGCAGTATTCGTGCGTTGTTGTAAATCAATTGAGGAAGAAGTAAATAAATTAGAAAAAGCAAAACTAGTAGATTAACAGAAGAAGAAAAAAGTAAAATTTTTTATTTCATAAAACTCCCTAAATGAGAAAAAAAAATTTTTTTTTGAAATGTTTACTTACGTTTTTCCAAAATAGAAAAAAAATTGTTTAGCCCAAAATGGCATAGAGAACAAATTAGAAAAAGGTAATAGCAAAATTTTTACAATTATTATTTCAAAGTGGGAGGTAAAGAGTCAAAATTGGAAGATCCTAATGCAAACGTAATTAATTCTATTCAAAATCTTGCTGATAATTTTAATAATCTGCGCTTGCCTGAACTTATTCCTAAAATTATACTCCACTCATAATAAATTTTTAAAGAAAAAATACATGAGCCGAGCAGATGGTCTAGACAAAGTCTAAACCCAAGGGAATGAAAAAACTGAAAAACCAGAATAATCAAATATGAGCCACCTATTGAAAAGCGTTCAAAACCGCATCTAAAACTATTGCATTATTTGCAACTCAATCCGATTTTGAGGAAGTGCAGCAAACCCCAAAATGCTTCATTTAACAGCAAAGTTTCTTCAGACAGCTTTACCAGCACTGTCTAAGTCCGATAGCAAAGCAAGAATTTGCATAATTTTCTTCTGGATGCTCATGATATCTTTACACAAACCAAAGATAATCATGAAGCAATGCCAATATCGATATTCAGAAATAGTGGTAATTTAGATAAAAATGCATGCCCTTCAAAAAACGCGAGTACTCTATAAATAATATAAGGAATACTCCTTTAGGAGTATAGGAGTGTTCCAAAACTAATCTGTATTCATACAAAAGATGTGCTCCAATTATTAACATATAAATTAAAACATAACAATTAAAAACATATATTTCAAACCGTTTTGCAATGTCTTAAAAGATATTGATTCTTACATACATATTCATACAGTTGTACATACATATATTTTGTCTCGCTTTGGTACGGCATGAGATTCTATTGACACATTCATTCATTTGTACAAACATATATTTTATACACCGTGCATCATATGGTAACCTGAGCTTTGGTATGACACCGTTTAGAGCTTGTTCGAGACAAGCCTTTACCTGTAGACAAATTATTAACATGATTCATTTATGCCTGCGTTGCACATTCCACATCCAATTTTAATTATGCTTAGAATGCAGTTCCCAGGGATATGAATGTATATGTGTGTTATACTTAGTTTGTAAGTATTAGTGTAAGTAAGTATTTTAGCTCATAGAAATTGTATATAAAAGAAAACAACTTTTGAATAAAGAGGAGAATTCAACCTGCTGCCGTTTCAATTGGCAGTGCATTCTATCAGGTGCCGCTAACTGCGCACTGCAACCTAGATTTCGATTTTCTCTTATCCGCAAACATTACACAATGCGCATTACACGCGCTACACGCACTACATATCGCGCATTACATATACCGATCAATCGATCGATATTTTAAGATTCCTAATTCCACGAATTTCGACATTATCGACAATACACGTCAAAAATAATGTTGAATGGTGAAAATGCAACTGCACAGGAAGTCTGTTATACCTTTATAGCCAGGATGCGAACCATTCCGTGTGGTGGAAGGCCATTTGTGGTAAAACAAAACACACCACAAATTATGTAGTACCAGGCACCATATTCGGTGACATCGACCGACAGAAATCAAGTTATAAAATGTACTAAATGTGCTAAAGCACCAGCCACATTGAATGGATTAGTGCTAAATCCGTTTTTTTCTTCGTTTCTTTGCGCACATAAGTATTTACTTATGGCCTTTAATCTCTTAATTCAATTAAATTTTATTTCAATACATTTTTTTTTCTTTCTTTTGCGAAAATATATTAGATATGATTTTTTTGTTTACGCCACCCAAACAACATTCCGCCAACCTCAATTTGGGCATGATCAATAAAACCAATATTCTTTCAGATCATGACCCGTTACCAAACTTTACTGGTCAAGTCAGAGGGAGGCGCAAAGCGTTTGGACGTCGCTTGTCAGCTCTGCGGCAGGAACCATAGTATCCGATTCTGTGCCGAATATAGGAAAAATCCACAGAGGAGAGGTTGCGGGCAGTGCTTCTACATAAGTACTGTCCGAACTGTCTGTCACCCTTTCACCGGGTGGACAAGCGTAGCAGCAAGTATCGCTGCAAAAGATGCCAAGGAAAGCACCACACCACGCTCCGTTTAGGTAAACGTCGGCCGCCATGCGACAAGACAAACACAAATGGCGACGACCACCCGACCGACGACGCGTTGTCAATCAACCTCACGGGACCGATGAAATCCTGGGCTCAGCAGGTGGAGGAAAAAAATGGAGGAAGAGAGAGCTAAAATGGAGGAAGAGCGAGCGAAAGCGGAAGTAAGACCGTCTATAACCAATTAGGGAATGCGCAGTTTCCGTCCGCTCTTACAGCATGAACGAGGCGTGACGAAAGCAAATAAACTTCGAAACGAACGAGACAATTGGCGGCACCGCGAAATCGGACTCCAACTGTGAGTAGTAGTACCTATGCATATTATGTTTTTACCGCTTTGAGCCCGCGGTATAGCAACTTTGTTGCCGGGAAACCCAACGAAGGAGCTGGATCGTGGGTTCATCGGCTTATGTAGCAAAGAGGCTCGTCCTCTTTGTATCCAGTAGCCAGCGAAAGAACATCGATTCTACCGTCCACGTAAGAGCTAATTTCCAAAATATAATATAATTTTCCCAATATTTTAATATTCTATTTCACAACATTTGTTAAACCTTTTTCTTAACACTTGTTGTTTCTTTCAACATATTGAACAAAAACCATTGTATTTCCTTTAACTAATCGCAACTTTTTTGGTGTTTTTCATTTCATATTTTTTCTCACCTAACAAATCTATAACAAATACCTGGGTGCGCGGCGTTGCCACCACGATTTTGTACAACTGCTATGACATATACTGGAAAAGCAACATAAATTAGCGAACTTCTTTAAAAAATACAACATTAACAAAGCATTTTCGGAGACTTTGGACATAGTTGGCTCAACAATAGTTCATAATACAAAAAACGAAGTGAAGAGTATGCAAATCACAAAAACGCTAAGAACCACTTTACGTCAAAATTATTTTCAATTCAACAGTAAAATATATAGACAAACAAACGTCCTTGGAATGGAAAGCCCCACATCAGCCATTCTTATGGAAGTGTTCATACAAAATCTGGAAGAAAGTACATACACGAGCTGAAGTCCAAATTAGGCGCGTCATTTTATGCTAGAAACGTTGATGACATAACATGCGTTTTAACTACTAACAACGAAGAGCTTGTACTGGAGTACCTAAACAAGCAGCACGGAAATATTAAATTTACAATGGAAACCGTAAAAGACGGAGGAATCAACTATCTAGACCTCACCCTAAATATTGATAAAGAAGCCAAAAGATTTAATTGTGACATATATAGAAAGCCAACGGCCACCGACACAATAATACATAATACCTCAAATCATCCCAACAGCATAAAAATGCAGCATTAAGACATTTGGTACATAGACTGGAAAGAACACCACTTACACAAGAGGCATATAAGCAGGGCCGTAGAGAGAAAATCCGGGCCCGCGACTAAACCATTTACGGACCTCCTATAAAAAATGCACTAATACATTTCATTAATTTGAATCAGTATTGATGGATTACATCAAAAAAAAATGTTTGCCACATCAACTAAATGATTTTTGGACTAAGAGCTGAAAATAAAATTAACACAGAATAAAATTAACACTTCAAAATTTCTTATAATAATAACAAAATTTAACTGTATTGCCAAAACGGATTCAGCACAAAGCGTGACAAGTCCTGAAACTCGCTCTTGAGATGAACACGATCTATGAAAGTTTTTGATTCATGCAAGGACGCTGAAAGAAGATTCTGCACTAGCTACAGTGGCAGGTATAGTGCAAAAGATACGTAAAGCAACACAAATGTTGGGGAAAATTGTATACAGACTTTGAACATAGACTGAATTTAGCAATTCCAATGGTGACAGACCTTTATCAAAATTTGCTTCGTAAATGTGTTTCAAGTGAATTATTTCGCATTCTTAACTCTGAGAAACGTCCGACTTGTATTTTTCGACAAATTTTGCTGCACTCGCCCGAACCGCAGTTTCATCCATATCTTCAAATTGCCATAAAAAGGAAAACGGCTCGTTCAAATTTCTCATAGCTGCAAATCGTTCAGTAATGCCAGTGATTACCAAATCGACGATCACCAATAATGTATTGTTTTTAAAATCAGACTCTGGATCATCCGTAATCATCTCATTACCATTATCTTCAAAACGTCTATTAGGTTTTCTCTTTCGAATGTCCGGAAACTTTGGCGAGATGTTCAACTGAATAGCAACTGTTTCGCATTCGTTTAAAATTGTGTTATACTATAAGAGATCATAGATATCATTGTACAAATGTGACCTATCAATAAATGAAATGAAATGTACATTATAGGAAGAATTCGACTCCTGCTTTGGCTATGAGTGCTTTCAGACTTTGAAAGAGAAATTATTTTTCCCACTCTTTGATAATTTTCCAATGTTTTCCACAAGTAAAAAACAAAATATTGAGTTTCAAGGGATTGTGCAGGGAAGCTCTTTTAAAGAAATGCCAGCGTAATTTGAGCCGTTTATTTTGAAACTGGCATAAGTCATTTCATGTCGTTTAGATTCAGTGGTAATTTGTTTGTATCTCTCCTAGCCTCCAGTTTTTTAGAGTCAAATATCCAAAAGATGCAATTCCTATTATTATTTTATAATTGCAGAACCATCTATATATGCATTCGTTCAAAAATAACAATGCATTTAAGACCATGAGTTGGAAATGACTTATGCCACTTTCAAAATAAACGGCTCATTTATAGCTTCTCCTAATTAATTGTCCGCCTCACGGTTTAGGTGAGGCTCTGGCGACCACGAGCTCTTCAGTCAACTATACGGTGGGGCGGAATGATCACGAAGGCTCAATGTGGTCATATTAAATCGATCCCGAGATGGTCGGGATTGTACCTCAATCGCAATCGATAGCACTTCCCAAAACCTTCGGGTGTTATCTTTATCGGTTGAAGAAGAGAAGAGAAGAGAGGAGAGGAGAGAAGAGGAGAGGAGAGGAGAAGAGAAGAGAAGAGAAGAGAAGATAAGAGAAGAGAAGAGGAGAGACGAGAGAGAGAAGAGGAGAGAAGAGAGGAGGAGAGAAAAGAAGAGAGGAGGATAGAAGAGATGAGAAGAGAAGAGAAGAGAGCGGGAGAGAAGATATGATAAGAGAAGAGAAAAGAAGAGAGGAGAAGAGAAGAGAAGAGAAGAGAAGAGAAGAGAAGAGAAGAGAAGAGAAGAGAAGAGAAGAGAAGAGAAGAGAAGAGAGAGAGAGAAGAGAAGAGAAGAGGAGAGAAGAGAGGAGGAGAGAAAAGAAGAGAGGAGGATAGAAGAGAGATGAGAAGAGAAGAGAAGAGAAGAGAAGAGAAGAGAAGAGAAGAGAGAGAGAAGAGAAGAGAAGAGATGATAAGAGAAGAGAAGAGAAGAGAAGAGAAGAGAAGAGAAGAGAAGAGAAGAGAAGAGAAGAGAAGAGAAGAGAAGAGAAGAGAAAGAGAAGAGAAGAGAAGAGAAAGAGAAGAGAAGAGAAGAGAAGAGAAGAGAAGAGAAGAGAAGAGAAGAGAAGAGAAGAGAAGAGAAGAGAGGAGGAGAGAAAGGAAGAGAGGAGGAGAGAAGAGAAGAGAGGAGAGGAGAAGAGAAGATAAGAGGAGAGAAGAGAAGAGAAGAGAGGAGAAGAGAAAAGAAGAGAAGAGAAGCGAAGAGAAGGGAAGAGAAGAGAAAAGAAAAGAAGAGAAGAGAAGAGAGGAGAAGAGAAGAGAAGAGAAGAGAAGAGGAGAGAAGAGAACGGGAGAGAAGAGAGGAGGAGAGAAAAGAAGAGAGGAGGATAGAAGAGATGAGAATAGAAGAGCAGAGAGCGGGAGAGAAGAGATGGATAAGAGAAGGAAGAGAAGAGAGAGAGAGAAGAGAAGAGAATAGAAGAGAAGAGAAGAGAAGAGAAGAGAAGAGAAGAGAAGAGAAGAGAAGAGAAGAGAAGAGAAGAGAAGAGAAGAGAAGAGAGAAGAGAGAGAGAGAAGAGAAAGAGAAGAGAAGGAGAGAAGAGAAGAGAGGAGGAGAGAAGAGAGAGGAGAAGAGAAGATAAGAGGAGAGAAGAGAAGAGGAAGAGAAGAGAAGAGAAGAGAAGAGAAGAGAAGAGAATAGAGGAGAAGAGAAGAGAAGAGAAGAGAAGAGAAGAGAAGAGAAGAGAAGGGAAGAGAAAAGAAAAGAAGAGAAGAGAACAGAAGAGAAGAGAAGAGAAGAGAAAGGAAGGTAAGATAAGATAAGAAAAGAAAAGACAATTTTTTCTAAAATTTAGTGGTATATTAAATATATATAAAACTCATTATTTGCGACAAATAATATTAGACTACAAATTATTCAGAGAATTGCAAAAGCAAAATACATTGAAAGTGTATATTTGTCACATAAGCAGTTTTTATAAAGATGCGTTTAACTCAAGCTTATGTATTATAAGTAGATTCCACGTATTGTTATGGAGACATTTGACTTTTGCTTTGGCTAAGGGTGCTGGCACATTTTGCACTCTTTGGTAACTTTTCTAAATTTTTCGCAATTTAAATCTGATATATAACAAATGAATACGACACAAAATATATGGCTTCCCAAGGCAGCTGGTTCTATGTACCGGAGCGACTCGGGATTTTTCCCGACTGTAATTTCAGTGTAATTTCATTAATTTGTTGCGTCTATCCCACAAATTGTCATCCTTCCATCGGGTCTGCGGCCCCAGGCTGTGGTTCTTCTGCAAATATCGGAAAACAATTTATATCAGACGGTCATACTCTTGCCAGTGTGCCACGTGCAAAAGATGTTTACGTCGTTCGGGCTGTTCTGGGTTAGAACCCAACGTTCGATGCCCCGGAAATATCTACAAAACCTTCTACAAAATTTTCGTGAGTATAAGTGCGACAACAACGTGCTTTTCAATTAGTTTTTCCACATAAACTTAATTACTCTGCTAATACCATAACTTAAAATATATCACTGAGATTTGTATATGGGTAAAAGGTCCACGATTCCTTCGGGGAATCGATTTGACATACTTTCTGTAATGATAACTGCACCGTTTAAACGGTTATGGCCATCCAACAAGGCGCGCCAGTCGCTCCTTCTCTCTGCCAACCGGCGCCAATTGGTTACACCAAAGGAGTTTAAATCGTTTTCACTTGGTCCTTCCAACGGAGTGGGGGCCGCCCTCTACCTCTGCTTCCATGGGCGGGTTCCGATAGAAACACTTTCTTGGCCGGAGCGCCATCTTTCATTCGCATAACATGGTGTAGCCAGCGCAGCCGCTGAGTTTTAATTCGCTGTACTATGTTGATGTCTGCGCAGCTAGACCTTAAGATCCTCAGATATATATCACACCAAATTGTTATTATTAGTAGATATGCATCTCTTCCGTACACCTTGGCGGTAAGTCGAGTTTTTCTTCTCGTCGCGCAGACGCAGATAAATCTCTAAAGAAAATTCTCAGAAGACGATTGTGGCCTGATGTTTCTTTTTTCGGGAAACCACAATACAATTCTTGGATTGAAAATTCTGGAATGCGGTTGACCGTTGAGATTTCTTTCTCACCAAAAAAAAGTTATTTCCACCAACAAAAAATTCGGTTTTGGACAAAATATTGTGACGAATATTAGTGACACTAAGTGATACTCACATCACCAATCTGATACTAAGTAAATAAAGCCACAACAACAATAAAGCAAGCAGTCACTTGTATCTACATAAACGAATCAATAATTATGTCTACACATATGTACGTACACGCAGCGGAGAGAAACGTGCAAACACATGCATATATCTTATCTGAAATGCTCACAATCGCGTCTTTTTATACCCCTCTTGATATTTTTGGACGTGTATTAAGAGTGTCATGCTGTCGTATAGAATTACAAAATATATTACAGTTTGTTATATTTCTGTTATGAAATCAAAAACAAAATAAAAAAATAAAAATGTGAGAGCAGTGAGAATTTAAAAATTTTTTTAAAACGTCATTTCGTCTCTCACCGGGTTTACCTTGTAATATTTATACCATGCTACATATGTACATGTTCGTACGCGCCAAATGGAGAGAGAACTACTGCCTCACTCATTTTCAGTTCAAATAAAATATTGTTTCCCCATGATTCAATCACAAGAGGTTTGCTCGACTGAAAAATTGTTTGACAACTGCAGCCATTTTGCTCCCAAATCGAATTGACATCCGTTAACTGTGTTGTTTCTTTGCGATTTTTCGAAAAATATTAGTAGTAGAAATAGGAAGCAATCAGTTACAAGTACTGAACTGCATAATTCCTTAGAACATTTTTTTTTAATTTTCTGATGAATCTATTAACTATGCCATGATCTATTAGTGTGGCTGAACATAGGTTTTATCAAAAGTACAGACACCAAGGAATCGTGCACTTTCGTAAATCTATGAACATACGAAACCTAAACCAATTCAAAATTCATCGATCAACGTCAAAAACTCGACAACTAAATCGATTCACGTAAAAATGCCATTAGTAAATAATAAAGATGTCATAACGAAATGTACTCATTGAGCTCTTAACTTATTCATTCGAATGTTCGCCTCCATTTAAGAATTTAAGGAATCGGTTTATATTTGGAATATTATGTATATACTTATTTGATATATTCGGACCTCGTGAGGTAGTATCAAACGAACGTGTTCCGAATATTCTAAATTAACGGTTTATGCGGAACACTTCCATGAATACTTAATGGAAAAGATTTTCCGAATAAAAACGTGAATACTCCCTGTGTAGCAGGACCGCACAAAAGCTTAACTCTTCTGCCAAAGTCAAGGCCGGAATATAAAGATCTAAGACAATAAGCCATTTTCTTTTATTTTTTTGTCAGCTCATTGCGGCTGCTGAGTAGAGAATCACCCCATGTCGGCCGCCAGTTCGAAATCGTTTCAGTATTTGTCAGAAAAACGTCCTATATCAGAATTAGGTTGAAGAACGCCTTATCTCAGAATGCTTTTCATTAACTCCCCTTATATCAAAATCCATTGAGATAGTGTATTTTTGAATAAAATTCTAACGTATGGCATTCTTCAAACAAATTCTGAAAGAATGACCAAACCAACATAACTCTTTATCAATTCACAAAATATTTAGTAGAAAATGAATTATTTCCCCAAAACCTGTTGGCATGTACACATTTATTATCACTACTAATATAAAGTACTTTTCTACTACAATTTTGGCTGAAGGGGTTGAATTATTCGCAGTTTTCCTTACTTAGTAAAAGCAACCCGTCCAGATTTTTCAATTTGGGAGTGTCAAAGATCTGTCATCATTGGAGAACAAACCTCTAGTAATTGAATCATGATTGTTTCCCATTGTTGCCACTGACCTATATTGGTCTATACCAAAATCTTTAAAAAAATTTTTATAAAATAATTGTTAGCGCACAAAAAAACTTCAAAGAGAAGTAATAACTTAACCGGCCTATTTTTTTGGACAAATTTTATTTACACGTAAATGCATAGGTCTTTATTTAACAGATTCTTTGTTTTTATTTTAGTTGCTTTCAAAAAAAAAGAAATCACAAATAATGAGTCAACTTTTCTTCAAAATCACTAAATTTATTTATTTATAACAATCAATTGCAAATTTGACCCAAAATGTTTTTTGCATTTCCTGATTTTATGCTCTTTTTAGATATAGCACGTCATATACTGAACAAAAAATAAATAAATTTGCACAAAGATATTGCATTAAAATTTGTATATTGTCTTTTATGCTAATTTATTTTGATATTTTTTATTTTACTTTATTATATTATCTTTTATTTCAACTTAGTTTTTTGTCTAAGCTTTGGTTATTCGACGAGCGAATAGTTTTTTGTTATTATATTATTTGTAATTTAAGTGGGCTGTATATTATTCTATTTAGAGAGAGGTCGCTATGCGCCTGTTACACTTTGTATGTATTCATAGGGGGTGAGCACTGGGGGCTCCAAGGTATTGGCTGCGGGTTGAGCCACCTTATTTTGCTTTGAAAACCCCCCCTTTGGGATAAAAAATATAAACTATGTCTTTAGAATATTTCACTAACCAGTTGAGAATTACAAGCACACTCAATGGCTAATGAAACAAACGAACGAAAAATGTTCATAGTTTAAGTTACTTAAACATTTATTATTATTTAAATGCAACTTGATTGCATCGGAAAATTTAACGTTGTATATTAAATGAAAAAAACGACCCAAAAAAGTTTTCGATTTTAGGTCGAAATATTACATAGGCCATATGTTACCCTACTATCTATATGGGAAAATCCGTCAACCTTTGGTTTTTTTGGAGAAAAAAATTTTTTTTTGAAACATGGTATCACGCAAATATCTTTTTGTTAGGAACATTGAGGGCAAAATTGGAGCTATAGTGCAGCGCCGTTACTCGTCTTACATAATGCCTCAAAAAGATATAACAATTTTTGTTTATCGGCCTACTGATTTGTAAAATCGCAGGTTCGAATCGAGCTCAAGGCCTAACAATAATTTTTTATCATTATTATTGTTATGATAAATTTTTTCTTAATTGAAAAAAATTTTTAAATTAGAATAGAAGAAAGAAAAAATTTAGAAAACTGCCAAAGCTCGTTGTATAGATCCATTTCGGGAACTGCTAAATTCCTTCATCGGCAACGTTTAGGCGCCGCTGCTATAACCATTCAGCCATCACAGCGCGTTTTTTGTTTGTCTTCATTAATCCTATTTCTATTCTGGTTCGTGCCAATTGATATTCACAACACTGCGACATCTGTTGCAGAATGGATATGAAAATTGGACTTGTTTGATGGCAATGCTGCCATAGTGTCATATTTTATTGACACTTGTTTCCCCTTCTTTGTTAATACATCCCAGAGCACGGGGAAAAAAGTGTCAATAAAATATGACACTATGGCAGCATTGCTATCAAACAAGTCAAATTTTCACATCCATTCTGATGCTGTCAATTTTAAAGAAGATGTGGACAACATAAATTGCGCTTATTCAACAGCGATTTCAGAGAGTAAACATGTATGCGCACGGAAATAATCGGAAGTTCTTATTAATAAATTGTGAATTGTTTTCAATGTTGTTTGTTTATATGTTATAATTTGATGTTATATGTATCTATGTGAAATTTTAATGCGAAATTGTCTAATATTTTGTAATTGTTTTATGTTTTGTCAAATAAACTAGGCTCCCTGAAGAAAGTGCAAAATAGCACCGAAATGCATAGGAGAAAAAGGAAAACTTAGCGTTTTGCCTTAAAATTTGAAATCGGCCGTAAAGCTCAATAAATATCAAGACATAAATTTTAAATATTGGTCCAACAACAAAAAAATCAACGAAAGTTACAACATTGGAGAGATAAACCGAAACAAAATACTTTGACAAAAACCAACATAAGCGATACACAATGAAACATTTCTTTAGACATATCACTTTAAAATATGACAAGGACGCCTGCTACATGATAAACAATACAATAACTTCCACAAAAAACTGCAAAGCAACAGCAACGACTCAAGTTTTTACTGAACTTCAAAGATTATGGTTTTACACCCCCACATCTAAAAGGTAAAACAAGTAAATTAAAACATTGCTTCAAACTAGACACCACCAAAAATGACTTGGGTAAGTTAGAACTCCAATTCTTAACAAAAATCTTGAACTTAGAGATTAAAGAAGCCAACATACAACTTAAGCTCCAAAAAAAACGCCATCACACATATTAAAAATACCTTATTTAAAAAACTTGAAGAATACGAATTAAGCAAATAATAGAACACCAAAAAATTTTCTACAAAACCACGATAACTGCCACAGGAAAAAACCTAGACAAAAAACTAAAATCCCAAATCAGTAGATGTATAAAAAAATATGGGCTAAGAACCAACGAGAATTGGTTTATAAATCTAACAAATATTGACGTACACGACGAGTGCCGGTGGGTCCTCTCGATGGGGAAAAATTCGCCCTACCTATTACTAGAGACACATTTTCTACGATACATTTAATTGCAGATCTTGGACAAGCAATACAGACGGCCACCGTGGTGTGATGGTAGCGTGCTCCGCCTATCACACCGGATGCCCTGGGTTCAAACCCCGGGCAAAGCAACATCAAAAATTTTAGAAATAAGGTTTTTCAATTAGAAGAAAATTTTTCTAAGCGGGGTCGCCCCTCGGCAGTGTTTGGCAAGCGCTCCGGGTGTATTTCTGCCATGAAAAGCTCTCAGTGAAAACTCATCTGCCTTGCAGATGCCGTTCGGAGTCGGCATAAAATCATGTAGGTCCGGTCCGGCCAATTTGTAGGGGAAATCAAGAGGAGCACGACGCAAATTGGAAGAGAAGCTCGGCCTTAGATCTCTTCGGAGGTTATCGCGCCTTACATTTATTTATTTTTTTAATACAGACGATGGAAGATGATAGACAAAAGGACACCATCAGATGTAAGTTTGCTACCAAGATCAACACCTTTGAAAATAAAATAAAGAACGGCCCAAAGGAGAAAATATAATAAAATGGTTTAAGAACACAAAAGAATTCCTGAAACGACACAAAGACTCTATAGTAGTTACTAATGCTGATAAGGGAAACAAAACAGTAATGATGTACAAGACAGACTACAAACAAAAAATTAAAGAGCTACTAAATGATAAGACAACTTACAAAACCATACGGATGGATCCAACACATCAGTTGCAAAGGAAGAACAAAAACATCGTGAAAGATATCTATAAACAAAAGAACATAAACCTCAAACAGAAGACACAACTCGCATGCACTGCGGCAGTAGCACCTAGGCTGTATGGCCTCCCAAAGATACATAAAGAAAATACGCCCCTTCGTCCGATATCGTCGTCCGTCGATGTACCTTGTTACAACCTTTCGAAATACATAGGCCACTCACTAAAAGAAATCGTATCAAAAAGGTATAACGTCCAAAATGCGTTCCAAGTGAAAGAAAAATTAAAACATATAGAGAAAGAAGATGACGAAATCCTGGTATCGTTTGATGTGATATCTCTCTTTGCCAATATACCCAACACAATTAGCAATCCACACCATTATGCAACAATGGAAAACATTAGAGGTAAACACAACACTAACCAGACCTCAGTTTCAAAAAAATTTAGAGTTTTGCCTACGCGACAACAATTACTTTATGTACGATGGAACTCTTTATCAACAAGTTTTTGGTATGCCAATGGGAAATCCCTTATCATCCACGGTGGCAGATATCGTGTTAGATAAAATTATAGACGACAGCATTATTGAACTTTAAACCCCTGATATATATATCAAATACATAGACAAATATGTAGATGTGGTATAAGCTATTGCAAAAAATCCAAGACGTGGAAGACATTCTCAAAACACTGAACGCACAACATAAAAAATCCAGTTCACGACAGAAAAAGAAAATAACCAAAATTAACCTTCCTAGACATCGAAATTATAAGAGAAAACAACAAACTCAAAACAAACTGGTACTGTCACAATAGCTTCCTCCAGAATGATAAATTACCATTCCAACCACCCATGGACCCAGAAGAAAAACATCGCCGTAAACCCCATTAACAAAATTTTCACCCTAAACGACCAGGAGTTCAGAATAGACAACGAGAGGAAAATAAAAAATATCCTATTCAAAAATGGATAGCCTAATATAGTGATTGAAATGCTGATACAAACAACAATTAATAGATTAGAACAGGAACACAGAACTATGGAAAAAGACCAAGAACGGGAAAATAAAGTGTACACAGGAGTCACATATATACCTGGCTTAACGGACAGGTAGGTAGGTTGAACTGGCCGGTCCATGAGGACCTCACATAGACTGATTGAGTCCGTAGTGTTACCAGAAGTTTGTTTTAAACGATCAAACTGAAAAACCCTATCAAAAACCAGGACCTATGTTATAAAATAACCCCGTCCTCTTGGCAAATACTAGAAGCTTCCTAGGACTTAAGCCACTTGCTGCTTGCAGAACGTGCTCGATCGTTTCCTCCACCAACCCGCACTTCCTACATCTTCTATCACTGAC